>WBNO01007747.1:166820-263848 GCA_013400575.1 Peucedramus taeniatus
TCCGAGTACTCCGCCGCCCGCGGCCCCTCGCCGGTCCCCGGGGCCGCGGGGCGCGTTCCCCTTCCCCCCGCTGCTCTCGGGGGGAGGCTCCGGGGCCCTCCGTGCGTGGGGTCGGGGACGGGCCCCGAGCTGTTGCCCGTGTTCCCCGCAGCGCTCCGTTCGGGCAGCGGGAACAAGGCGCCCATGCCCGGGAGGCGCCCGCCCGGAGCCGGCTCGTGCCCCGCTCGTGTTCGCCCNGTTTTGTTTTTTAAAAAATGGTCTTTTTTCTACTTGTCTCTTAAGTAAACGTGTGGATGAGAAGAAGTGTCGCTGGAGTCTGAGTGAGTGCAAGCGTGTGAAGACAGGGATTTGTCTCAACTGCTCAGTGTCTAACACTGACCTAAACGCAGTTACGAATGCTTTGTTTATTCTCTTTCTTTCTGATACGGTTCAGTAATCGCTGCAGATAACAGGAGAAGGGCTGATAGTTTTAGGTTGAGCAGTAATCTGTGAAGTGGGGCCAGTACTTGAGTGATGGGTTATTGGATACAGTTGTAAAATTTCGTGATAGAAAACACTTCAAAGCACAAGTGGTGTAGTGTGTGTTCTGTTTGAGCAGGAATAGGAAAAAACTGTAGTTCTTTGTGCCCCTTTTGTAAACTGCAGGGAATGAGGGGACAGTATTCCTATTAGAAAAAGATGGGGGCAAATTATGAAAGCAGCCAGGAACTTTATGAAACTTAAATCTGGGGGTGAAAAGGTTTGTTTTTTCTTGCCTATCATGCAAGATGGGCCTTCTTTTTAAAACTTTACATAGGGAATCAAGAAATACTACATTAGAGGAGACAGACTTGTTTTGACTTTGGCTGACACAGTATTTTCCATAAACTAATAGCGAGTGTACTTGCGGAGGAATGAAGTAATGGGATAAGGTTGCAGTTCTTATTCTCCAGTAGGCTGTCCCACACTACAGTGCTCTGTAGTTCAGATGCGAAGTTTTGTGGCCTCTAATATATGGAGGCTGACATGATACAAAATAATTATGCTGCACTAGTGCTCAAGCTGGAAATCTGTGAAAGTTACTGGTTACAGTGCTTGCAAACTTGAGTAATTCAAGATTAAAACCCTGTGTTTGAGCTGTGGAACTGAGCTTTGTCAATTGTTATGCTGCAGCTTTTTGCCTTTTAAGTTCTCATCAGAAGAAAATATGCTAAGATGGAAGGACAGTTATCTGCCCACGGGCCCCAAGTCATTCTTAGTAAGAATTAGGATGTTTTATCTGTAGCTATTCATTTGAGACTAGGACCGTACTATGTTTCCCTTAAGTGATGTGGAAACTTGATTTGTTTCCAGCTGAATTCTGGGGATGAGTTGTGCAAAGCAAACTTTTTCTGTCCCTTGCTGGAAGATTAGTTTTGTGTTTATATAGCTAGCGGCAGTATGAATGGAGTTATTAGGCAGTGAACACAGAGGTTTTGTTGTACATGAAATAATGTATAATTGAGCCAGTCCTCTTCTCGTTTTCCATGGCTATTTTCCTCAAATAAAGAGAAAATAGAAAACATTTTTTTATCAGATACTGAAACAATAGTCTTGATTATACTCAATAGTTACAGGAATTGAATAGTCTTTGTTAATCTTCCTATTTGTCCATGGAAGTATTAAAAATTACTTTACATGCCAGAAATAGACTTGCTTGTGCTTTAAAAAGGTATTTTCATATCAGGAATAAGTTACTACGGCTTCATGTTTGATTTATATGGTATAACACATGTGATATTTCATAGTTAATAACAGCACAAACTTGTTTTGTTTTTCAATATGTGGCTTATCTGTAAGACATGCCTCAAGGGATCATGGTTTTAGGAGTAGCAGTATAAACTCCTTGAACATCAGCTACTCTTTAGTGTGCCTACTTTAGCTCAGGTTTATTTCCTTTATTTTTCAGTGAGAAGGTACATGCCATTTACTTTTCTGAGACAAGAATAACACTGTCTGTGGGCAATATTGCTGTATGGAGTAAAGAGAAAGAAATGCCATCACCTGACAGATGATAGTGTTTTGAAGTGTCTTATACAGTGATGGGAAGGGCAGCGTTTCTGAAAAGCCAACCAAACCAGAGCAGATAATTTGGTGAAGAATTCCAGAAGAGCTGATGGTGGTTGAGTGTTTCCATCACTATACTGGTGTCACCTGGACATGAATTAGCTTTCATGCCTTTGCAAGTCTTTGTTTCTTGATTAAACTTCCTGCATGAACAGTCATGTATTAGTGTACTCTTTGTTCTTTTGAGCAGTCTCAGAGCACGGTCTTCCAGAGTTCTCTTGACTGCTTTGCATGCGAAAGGAGCAAAAAATACTGTTGCAGGTAATTTCAGTCTGCTCTTGTAGGCCTGTCTTTAGCTGATGTGTAGGTAATGTTGTCTTGTAACTGCACTGGAATCTTGTATATTACAACTTTTCTCGGACTTTTCAGTTCAGATTGGATGTATTATTACTTCCTGGTTCATGTGTGGCTCCAGTTAAAATTATTAAACAAGTTGTGGTCATTACTTTTGACTTGTTTTTATTTTATTTTTGCTTGCATAGGATCCTGAGCCACAGACTGTGTATCACATGAATTGCACTGCTGTTGTAACTTACTGACCAGGCTGTGTGTACCCAGTGGGTTATGATACTAAGTTTTGTTAATTATCTCAGTAGCAGAAATACATTAGTTTACAGTACTGATGGGGAACAATTGGTTTTGTCAGGCTAATTTCTTAGTTCTCTAATCTAATGGTGTGCAATATATGGAGATCATTGATAGGATCAGATTACAAATGTCTTACAGTGTAGGATATAACTGTACTTTGCCTTTGGAAGCTTTCCTCTACAAGGAGCATGATGAGTCGCAGGCTGTCACTGCTTATTCTCTTAAAAGGTGGAGGTAGAGGGTGACTCTTCTCAATTTGGAAGGCTCACATACAGAATACCTGTAATCTAAGAAAAATCAGTGTCTCGACCAAGAATTAAATTGAAGTTTTTTGAGCCTTAGCTCTGTAGCAGAACTGCCATGACACTTAGATTCTATCCTGAGAACTTAGTCTGCCTTTGCAGGTAATAATGACAATAACCTCAAGTTACACCAGAATTTTTCATTTGTTACAGTTTAACCAAATGTTTTCCTTCACATTTAAGTATTATTTAGATGTAAGCCAACCTTTGATAAAAGCTGTTGAAATGTTGCATTGGGTTGTTTTCTTAACTGGTAAAGCATAGTTGCTTTTCACCCCTCTTTTGAAAAGTCAAATAACTGAAATATTTTTAGCTACTGATGGATATAGTTTCTTCTGCCACAAGAAGAATCAAAATGTTTGGGAAGAAATGAAGAAATTTGTACAGACAGTTGGAGATCAAAATGGCAGCCTTTGTGCTGATTTAAGCTGCAAACTTCAAGCTTATCTTTGATTTCTTTATTTTTGGCAGGTCAGGTAGCTGGAGAATTATTTTGAAGGCTTCTAAGTATGGTAAATATTTGTTGGATTTACTGTTTTTTTAATTTGTGTTAAGGATTTATAGGTGTCTGGAGTTTCAACATGTTGTGAATTAGTTTTTCCTTTCACATACTGAAATATTCAGCTATTGAACTGATGGTGTTTTCTGGGTCTAGAAACTACCCAGAATGTATGGGGATTTTTTTTTTGGTGGACCTCTCAATTCAGCAGAATTTTAGTTACTCCTTCAAGACTCTTGGAGCCCTTCCTATCTAACAAATATAATCTCTTTATTCTAAGAGAGATTTGGTAGCCAAATTCAGTGATAGGAGACAGACATTTCTACTGAGTGTAAAGCATAGTATGCCACATTTATTAAATATATTGGTTTTGAGTGTTCATTATACTCATGCTACTTGCATGCTTGAACTGATTTACATTTTCAAGTATATGTTTTAGAAGCAGAAAAACTGAGTGTTTTAGAAGCAGAAAAATTGAGTGTTATTTAGTACTTCAGCTGAGAGATCCCAGTTTTCTTGGGCAAATTCACAGTGGCAAACCACTTTGCTTGTAACAAGTAATATTTTGAGAGCTTGTGTATGTAATGGGTGATGCATAATACATCAAAATATGTTAATAGTATCCAGTGAACGTTGGAAATGATTTCTTGATGTTGGTTTTGAAATTCCATCATTGAAAAGGTCAATATCAAGTGATGCTGAGGACATTCATCTGCTGGGGACTTGGTGTTGTCCTGACAGAGCAACAGGCAGCTGTGGGGACTAATGTGCTAGAAGACAAGGCCTGCAAAGCTTGTTTTATTTTGAAACTTCAAACAGCCTTTGGAAACACTTCTTTGAGAAGTTCTTCTGCCTCATTACATGTGAATGGATAAATGAAGTTTGAAGTTGTGAATTAGAAGGGGGGCTTTAGTGGCAGTGTGGCTTTTTAGTTTGTTTTTCTGCAGCAGTTAGGTCTTGCTGATGAGTTTTCTATAGAATGTTGAAATTCTCTGAAACTTATATCAGCACAGATTTACTGCAGAGTTATTTCCTGGGAAAGTAGTGTTTTTCTTTATAAAGCTTGGCTGCTGCTTTGAATGCTTAAACAGCTGCAAACATGGACAAGAATACATCACTTCAGATGAAGCCTTTGATTTCATGCTGAATTTGAAGACACTCTTGTATCAATGTTTTTTGCACATGGAATATTGAAGTTTCTTCTCACCTCTGCATGCCAACTCGAGCTGGAGTGGAACTGCAGATAAATCTTAAGTCATATTTAAAGAGGACGTCTTGGTACAGTTATACAAGTGGTTTGGTTACAGTGTCAGGTTATTTAACTGAATAGTAGGAGAAGGGTATTTGCATTGCTAGACAAGCAGATGTGCAAGCCATGTGCTTTCTATCCACTCTTCATTTGGGAGAAGGAACCAGGAACTAGCATTTCAGCAGCTTCTTTTTAAATTTTTTTTTTCCCTTAGATGGAGGAGATCCAGTCTCCTTCTGCTCAGCCAGCTTGCTTCTCTTGAAGCTTTCCTTTCCAATCCTACAGGTCTTGTACATATTCACTGTAGCAGTCACTGTATGTTTATAGCTAGTAAAGAGTTGTAAAGCTTGGGCATGGTAAGTGTGATATACCTGAAGGTTGGAAGGAGGAGATGCAAATGCCTTCCAGAGGAGTGCCTGAGAACACGCCGAGGTATAATTTTTCAGCCTTCACACGAAGTGTAGCTATTATAACATTTGCCTCTGTCATCAAGCACTGCTCATGCTCTTGCAGACTATGCTGAAATTTCAGGTATCCTTTGATTCAGGGTGGGTAGCTCCACACAAGCACATGGTGTGGCTCCTAATGTTCACTTAGTTGTAGGTCAAGCTATTCATGCTGTAAAGACAGACCTTCATGACTGCTTGCTGAATTTCTGTACTGGGTTTGTGCTGGTACTGACGAGAGAAGCTTCCATGTTGGTGGACTAATAAGTGGTTAAGTTTTTAATCATAAGGATTTTTATCATCCTGAAATAGCTGCATCTGAAATACTAATGTAACATTATTGGGATTCTGATCTTTTTTCTAGAATACTTGCCATCTTACTGGAGAAGGTGTGTGCTTTGCAAAGTGTTGTTCTGGTTGCTGTACTAACAATTCTGACTGCTTTTAAAGCTGGGCTCTGCAGCTTACTGTCATGCTTCGTCACACAGCTGGCTGGAGCACTGTCTGGCTGGTTGACTTGATGCTGGAGCAGGTTTAGCAGTCTTCAGTAATTTCTATATCTTGGAGGGTGATGGCAAAGTTCTGTTCAATGGGATTTAGAACTCTGCTTGCAAAAACTGGGGAGAGGCAGGTAATACTCCGCAGTTAGGGAAAAATTCAGAACTTCTGTTGTCTTAGCTGCTTGGAATGGACTAAATATTTTACATTATTTAGTAAATTGGTTTAGTTAGTATTTCTGTGCATTATTAGTGAAGGACAGAATTAAATATTGTAGCAGACTGAATCCTCATCTTAAGCCTCTGGTGTTCTGAAATGTACAGAAATAAATCTTACACAGAATATAGTCTAATCTACATGTTTCTGTTAGCCATTTTGTCTCTTAATCTGAAACTATTGAGGCAGCAGTGAAATAACCACCTTTACTGAGTATGTAGTATGTATTACTGCTGTCTGTGACAACTGCTGGAACTCCAAATTCATTGCCTTCTCTCCCTGTTCCATGCTTTAAAATGAAGCTGTTAAATGTTTTGTGTGCGACTTCCTCATTTGCATTTTCTGTTCCACTTCCTCTTGCTGCTAACTCTCGCTGATGCATTTTTTCTGAAGTCTTTACTTCCCTTTGAAACTTGCTTCTGTATCCTAGTATTCCCTGTAAAAAAGACAAACATTATGATGAACTTCTGCTTTGTGTCATTTCTAGTAAAACCCACAGATGCCTTATTTTTAGAGAGTAAAATGCTTGGAGATGTAAAAAAAAACAAACCCCAGCAAACCACAACAAAAACCCTTCCCAGCTGCCACATGCATCCCTGAAAAAAATTTAAATGGAGGGATGTAGATGCAAGACATGAACTGTAAGTCCTTGCCAAATGTAAATCCTTCTTCCCTTAGCTGAGTGAACTGCTTATTATCAAATTTCTTTAAGCCACAGAATGTTGGTTTTGGCAGGAACATCAGAAAGAGGTTTTCTTTCTTTTAAACAGTTGTTGTTTGGAAAACAAGCATATGTTTGGCATCATCATAGACTTCTAAAAGAGGAAAAAGTGATTTTATTTTCAAAACATATAGTAAGACTGTATTTTCAGCAGAATCAAATGTTAAATGCTTCTGGAAGCTTAAATATAATAGTGTGTCCATACAGTTAGTTGTCAAGGTTGAAACAACAAGCACAGTTAGCCCTGAAGCTGCTAAAAGCTAATCCAAGCTTGGCAAGTGTTTTTATCAGCCAAGTGAGCTGAGGAAGTTAGAGAAGTATGTAGGCAGCCTGTAATAATCAAGTTTTTTAAAGCAAACTTAAATGTTGAGGTTCAGTTATAAAAAATGCTGCCTTATTTTACACTTTTGGTAATGGTGATGTTAACTGTAAGACCTGTGACCCTAAATCTGTAGTTTGAATATCCCCACTACTGTTCCTCTTGGTGGAATTATTGCTGTTAATGCTTTTGAATATGAAGCATTAGAAAGTATACTGAATTAGGTTTTGTGAACCTAAGGGATGACAGTCTAAATAGTGAACAGCTTTGATTTGTTGGTCAAAGATAACTTTCTTCATGCCTCATCACAGAACAATAAACGCAGCATAGAGCAGTCCGGATTACTCCTAGAGTTTTGTGTGGGTTCATTCACTTTGAGGGATAGGCTAAGAAAGGAGAAAAATGATGTGCTTTAGCACTGGGTGGGAAACATCAGGGAGATTGAACTGTGAGGGTGAGAAATATGGGTGTTTAATCTAGAGGAGTAAAACCCGTGAATTTAATTGAGGGTTACTGAGAGTTGTTACAATCTCTTTAAGATGTTTAACCTGATATTTTAGAGCTGAAATATGGAGGAAACCTTCAAATCTTCATGTCTGAAATATGAAGCTTGAAGGACAAGTGTTCTTTTGTCAGAAGTGTATTTTTGAGTGTAAATCCACTTTGAACGAAGTACTAAAATAAATGTAACTGTAGGAAGATAAGACTGTAGAAATAATTGAATTCCACTGTGGATTAGTTAATTTGCATTATATTAGTAGTGTTCTCTAAAATATGGCTTCCATACTTTTTTTGCTCATTTCTGCAGGTGCATAATGAAGTGTTCATCCTCTTTTCTTGTTCAAAGCATATAGGACTTGATGATTTAAATCAGATTCTTATTGGGTGTTAAAAGAAGAACAAACTTGGCCAAAGTGGGAACCTTAAGGAGTATGCTTTCTTGTAGGCTTGAAACAACTTTTGGTGATTCTGCATGTAAGAGAACATGACCTATGGAACAGCTGGCCCATAAGTAGTAGTTTAGTTGCAGAACAGACTTATTTACAAACTAACTTGGTAATAGGCTACTCCTGAATTAATGCCTTTCTCGAGGGCAAAATATCTCTATATTGTTGATATACTTGAAAATGAAGTAGTTGTGAAAACATAGGATCTTGAAAGTGTTGGGGCACTTACATCTTGAAAAAAAAAAAGTGTGATTTCCCATGGTAATCTGCAGCAAGGTTTTCTAAAATAACAAAGCCAGTATTCATCGTTACTGTGCAGAAGGAAACACTATATTGTTTGGGATCAGATGATAGTTTTAAGTGGTACTTCATAAAGGAGGCTCAGAAAAAAAACAACAAACCTTAAACATCAACAAAATCCTCCAGACAAACAAGGTTTCATGTCTTCTTGGATGATCTGTTTTAGTTCATTGTACTTGATGCAGAATTTGACAGGTATTTCATAACCTGTAATAACATGAATGGTCAGCTCAAATGATTGTGGATGAGCATTTCAAACCGAGGTCAGGTGTGGTAGTAGAGTAAAGGCATCAAGTTCTGCATCTGGTTTGGCTTTTCTTGCAACCTTCCACCCATCTGCAGTGCATGTGCCTGGTGCTCTTTGAACAAAAGCTTAATGCACTGCATATCAGTAGTTTTACTTGAACCTCCCTGTGTGGTTGTGTTTTATTCCTCTATTGCTCTTGCCAGCACCAAGCAGCTGTTAAATGAAGAGGGAAAGAGGAAGCCATGTGTCACAGCTGTGCAGCTCTGGCCCTGCCCTCTGGGAAGTGGAGATGTTACTCTTCAAAGCATCGTGTGGTTTCTGCTTTTTTTATATGGAAGTGGGGAGAGGGGGATTTGAAGCTGTGCTGGGTTTCCTGCTGTCTTTTCTCTCTTCCCATCCCAGAATGGAGTGGTCAGTAAAATTCAGAATATCTCATTGCTTCCATTTCCAAATGTAAGCCACACATTCCTCTGGAGCTGTCAGCTGCTGCCTGAGCAGGCATGGCATTGCCCTGGGCATGGCATGCCTTCTTTCCTGTGACACATCCTCTGCCTCCACTCCTGCCTACATAGGGTTAAACAGACTAGCTGCTCTTCAAATGAAAAAAAAAAATTATTGCATGTTGATTGGCAGCCCATGTCTTTCAGCAACCAGTTGCCGCATTAAATGTTTATTTTTTTTCCCCAAAAGTCAAGATATTTTTCATCTTACATAATGTAAATCTGTATTTAATTATTGGAAATCTAAATTATTTATCGTTTTCAAAATGTTAATAGAGGAAGGCAAAATTGAAATGGATATTTTCTGGTTGTTGGAAGACTGAGGAAGGGATGCAGACAAGAAACCAATCCAGAATAGGATAATTCACCTGCAATCACATTATTATGGAGATATCTGAGATGTATATATTGTATGTATTAAGTAATTTAGGTTTTCTTTGTGGTCACATCATATTTTACTTATTGTTTCTAAATCTCTTAATAGAAATTACTTTGTAAGATGCTGCCTTTGTGGCTGCTGACTGCCTCTTCTTCCTCCCCCCCCAGTAGAAAATACTAAACATGGCTGTGAATGTCATAGTGAAGTAATCTGAAGGATGGGATTTATTGAATTTATGGGAACATGTAGTGGGAACAGGTAAAACTACTCTCTTTAGTTAGTATCAACTGCGTGGTGTTGAATCTGATGGTAAGGCAGTAGATGACCTGGATGGGTTATGTGATTAGGATAATGGAGTTGATATTTTTCTTTACCCACATTAAAAAAGTATTTTAAATATCCTTTTCATGAGAACGGTTCTTAATTAAAACCATAAAAATACCGTGGTAACAGCAGGCATGATTGTTTTAAGCCACTTCAGCCTTCTTTTCAAAAGAAAAAGTGGACTTTATTTCACATTCTTCTGGATTTCTGGTGATTTGTTTGATCTTCCTAAACTGCTAAGCTTCTCTACATTGAGTGAGATTTGAGGTCACAGATCCATGCAAAACTGCTTTAGTTTAACTGGCTTATAAATAAAAATGTTTATAACAAAAAAGACCCAAAAGAAACAAACAAAACTGTTTGTTGCATCTGGCCCTTTAAAAACAGGCGGAGGGAAGGGAAAAAACCCTAGGGAAATTGGGATAGACCTGAACCATGTAACTAATGCTAAAGTATGCCAGTCTCTTTCAAAAACAGCCTTCCAGCTGGTATGTAAAATGGAAGTTTCAGAAAATAAGTCTCAACTGTTAAAATGCTTTAACAGGTTAAAATTTCTGTCCCTCCCTTCTCACCCACCTTATTTCTTTACATAATAATGTCCTTGATTGAACCCCATAGGTCAGCTGTAAGGACTCATTAACTATTTAATTGCATTGAGTTTTAATTTTATAAATGGTGGCTCTTTAGTGATTAATCTGTATGATACCCATATCTGTTTGAAAGCTATATGCTTTTTGAGATTTAAAATTGGGGGGAAACCCCACACTTTTCACAAGTATCTTCCTAGTGATAAAACATACTGGTTTTATGTATATAGAGTGATCTGTATCTGTAGGTACACAAGGCTTTATAAATGAAATAACTGCAGCATTAGCTACATGCATACATGAGTGTGTGCATATGAGAGAGCTGTTTATGAGAACAGAGTATTTCAGTTGGGAGGCACAGCCACCGTCCAGTCCAGCTGCCTAGTCAGGGCTGACCAAAAGTTAAAGCATGTCATTAGGGATGTTGTTCAAATGCCTCTTAAACACTGTCAAGTGTTTAACAAGGGTTGAGGCATCAACCACCTCTGTATAAAGCTTGTTGGAGTATTATGACCCCTCCCTTGGTAATGAAACACTTCCTGCTGTCCAGCCTGAACCTGCCCTGGTGCAGCTTTGAACCATTCCCATGTATCCTGTCGCTAGGTCCCAAGGAGCAGAGCTCAATACTACTCTTTTCACATCCCTTCCTTGGGAAGCTGTGGAGAGCAATAAGGTCACCACTCAGCCTCTGTTTTTCCAAACCAGACAAACCCCAAGTCCTCAGCCACTCATTTTAGGGCTTTTCCTCCCAGCCCCTCCTCCAGCTTTGTTCAGCCCCTTTGGACACATTCAAGCACCTTCACAACGTTCATAAATTGTGCAGCTAAGAACAGCAGACAGTCCTTGAGGTGAGGCCGCACCAACACTGAATGCAGCAGGACAAATCCCCCCTTTGCCTGGCTGGTGATGCTGTTTGATGTATCCTGGGATGGGGTTTGCCCTCCTGTCTGCCAGGGCCCACTGCTGACTCAGACTGAGCTTCTGCCCACCATATACTCCAGATCCCTCTCCCAGTTTATACTTGTGTCGGGCATTACTTTGTCCCAGGTGCACATTCCAGCATTTGGATTTGTTAAATTTTGTGCTATAAATCGTAGCCCAGTGTTCCAATCTGTGTAGATCCCCCTCTGCAAAGCCCCCTGTTCCTCACGAAAGCCAAAAGCACCTCCCAGTTTGGTATCACCAGCAAACTCAGTAATGGTGCACTGCACTCCTGCGTCCAGATCGTTGGGATGTGCAGGAACAGGACTGGCCCTGGAACCGATCCCTGAGGAGGAGTGCTGGGGACCGGTCACCAGCTGGATGTGGCCCCTTCACTTTACAGCCCTTTGAGCTCTGCCCTGCAGCCAGTCCTTCACACAGCACACCATGAACACACTTGTCCTGCAGCTGGACAACTTGTCTTGAAGGATGCTCTGAGAGTATCAAAACCTTTCCTAAAAATTGAGAAAAACTGCATCTACTGTCTTCCCTTTGTCCACTAGATGTGTGACCTTATCAGAAAAGGTTACCAGATTAGTTTATTAGTTATGACTTTCCTTTTGTGAGCCCATATTGACTGTGCCTGATAATTGCATTATTCTTTAAATGCCTTTCAGTATTACCCACTATAATCTTTTCCTCCATAATTTTTCCAAGAACTGAGGCTACATGAATAGGTCTGTAGTTTCTTGGATCTTCCTTCATAGCCTTCTTGTAAATTGGAGTAAAACTAGATCTGGATCAGCAGGGACTTCTCTTGACTCGAAAGACTTTTAGTAGATGATGGACAGGGGTGCTGCTGAAGCATCCACTGGCTCCTTCAGAACTCTGGGATGAATCCCATCATGCCCCATGGAATTGCAAATATTCAGCTGATACACCTGGTCCCTTAGAATTTCTGTGTCTACAAATGGAAACTCACTGCACCCACACTCATGGTCTTCCAACTTGGGACCGTGCAGCCCCAGATCTGTCAGTATTATGACTGAGGCAACCTGAGCAGCAGGTTGAGGGAGGTGATTTTCCACTTCTGCTTTGCTCTTGTGAGATCCCACCTGCAGTGCTGCATCCAGCTCTGAGGCCCCCAACCTAAGAAGGATGTAGAGATGTTGGAGCAAGTCCAGAGGAAGGCCATGAAAATAATCAGGGGTCTGTGCCACATCTCCTGTGAAGACAGGCTCAGAGAGCTGGGGCTGTTCAGCCTGGGGAAGAGAAGGCTTTTTGTGACAGGATACGAGGTAAGGGCTTTATACTGAAAGAGAGTAGATAGGAAGAAGTTCTTTACTCAGAGTGTGGTGATGCACTGGAACAAGTTGCCCAGAGGTGTTCCCCATCCCTGGAAGTGTTCAAGGCCAGGTGGCTCTGAGCAACCTGGGATAGTGGAAGGTGTCTCCACCCAAGCAAGGAGGTTGGAACAAGATGATCATTAAAGTCACTTCCAACCTAAGCCATTCTGTAATTCTGTAATGGAAAAAAATTCACAGAACACCATTGTTTTTAATTCACTCCTAGCAGTCATTTAATCATCTCCCACAAGTCCAATGTTTTGTTTTAGACCTCTTGCTATTTATGTACTTTAAAAAGCCATTTTAAGGGATCATAAAGCAGTTCCCAATGGAAGCAAGCTTCATATCTCAGTTGTGTTTTTTTAACAAAGGATGTGGCCTCTTAGGAGAACATAATAACAGGGAAGGTGGTTTTTCTTTTTCCATATATCTACCCAGCTCTAGATCACAAAGCATCATTCTGTCTGCTAGGGTGAAGGATGTGCCTTCTGTTCTCCAAACATTAAATCTGAGTGCTCTTAGGTTTTTTCATTTCTATTTCGCCCTCAAACTGTGGGGGAATTAGCTGTGGAGTGATGTGAGTTGTTGCTTTCAGCTAGATCCAGTTGTAAAAATAGGTCTTGGACCTGAATGGGGTGTGCTAAAGAGAGCAGCTGCTTGCTTGATCCTGGCTGTGACCATCTGCATAATTCTGATTCCATGGAATTGAAGTTGGCTGTCAGCTACAGCAGTGCTGAGTCGTTTAGTAGGACCTTGGTGCTACCTTCTTCCCTGTTGCACTTCTTTATTGGTGTCGTGTTTTTTCCCCTTTTTGAAAACCACATCAGTTCTGTTTAATTTCCCTTTTTTTCCTGGACATTCCGAAGCCTACTAGATTTCATTTCTCAGTCTTGAGGTGTCTAATTTGTGGTTTATGTGTGTGTATATTTTTGGCTAATGCTTTTCAGCAGGGTTCTGTGGCCTGTGCTGATTCATGCTTCCCTTACTCTGCCACTTCTCTCTAACATTATGAAACTGTAGAGTACAACCTGCATGACTATTTCTGGAGAAGTATGAGTGAAGAAAATGCTAAGTTTTGTCCAGCACAAGGTGAAATCTGATATTTGATTAGAAGGTTGGCTGTTAATGACCTGACAATATTTTTGGATTGATTTTGTCATGAAATTCAAGTACGTTAATGAAGCATTTAACTTGAAAGTCACATCACCTAGCCTTGGACTAATCCCCTTAATGAACCCACAGGTTTTCTGTCTGGAGTACTTACACAAAGCATCTGTCTAGGTGTTTATGTTTTTTAGCAGTGCCTGCTAACAAGAAGTGAGGTTGAATGCTCCAGAAAGTAGAATTTAAGGGACCTTTCTATTTCAAGAAACATATTCTTAAATACTAGTAATTGAAAAATTGTGCTATGTAATGCTGGGTGGGTAACAACTGAAAGTAGAGATGCTGTCTGCTGCGGATGACCCATTTTTAGTGTTCTTACATGAGAGGGAGGATCCACTTGAGTAAAGCCATCAGCATTCCTTTTGTGAAGCATTAGGGGGACATCTCTACAGGAGCTAGGAGGGAGCTCTTTGATGTGTACTCTGATCTTCTGGAGAAGAGTGCAGGGCTGTATTGGGAGAAGGAGCAGGCTGATAGCAGAGAAGACTTGTACTGTGATATGAGGGTTGTTATCTGAAGAATTTAGGGATGGCAAATGCTGCCAGCAAACCTTTTCAAGTGTTTGAAAACATTTTGATATTGATATCCCATCTGAAGTCTGTTCCTTTTCAGAGGTATTGGCCTTTTGTCTTTCCTGGTGGTGGAAGAGCCCTCTCTTGTTGGATCAAAAGACAAGAGAACTACTTCCTGTCTCATGGTTGGTACCAGTAATTTGTGGTATAATCTTTGTTTAGCTTCATTTGCAGTAAAGAATCAGTGCTAACCATAGAAGAGAGTGTAGTCCTGGGCAAGCGTCTTGTTGAGACACTAAAGAGGTGATAGATGTAGGGATGGTCATGCTTCTTACCAGTGAAGAATGTCTGACAAACCCCTGCTGTTACTGGCTGGCTTGTAGGCTTGATGGGCTGGCTTTTGTAGATTGCAAAATCTCTGAAGATCAAGTATTTAACCTCAGATAAATTCCACAGGATGTTTATGATTTTGCAAGTCTGCTGTTTAGGTGGGTTTCCTCTGTCCAGTACTGAAGGACTGCTATACTCAGTCAAGTAGTGAATATTTGTACCATAATCTAGTGAGTGAAATGGAATAAAAGAGACACCAGCTACTCCACACAGGTTGGATATTTTTACTTTATCTGTCTGTGCTCTGAAGAAAAACTTCAATAGCTTGAACTTGTTTGTTCTTGGAAGGACTTGGTGGCAAAGGACATACGGAGTGCTGTGACTAAGTCTGACTGTCAGAGTGGTTCTCAAGAAGATGCAGAGTGAGAAATTATCCCTTGAGGGCTTGTCAAAGGGTAGATTGCTCTTGTACAATGTTTATCCCAAGTAATTTTGCATTTCTGGATGCTGCAGGGACTCAGAGTTCTGACTAGACAACAGCAAGTGAATCTTTAATTAAAGACCACCTGGCAAACATGAGCTGCTGTGTCTATGCTGCTTCTGTTCTGTGCTTGAATTTAAGACTGGGATATGGAACAAGTCTAGTTTAAAGATAAGAAATTTTTGAGTTGTCTTGATCAATCTTATGAAAGTTGCTTAGGATGTGCTACTGAGAGGCCCCTCAGTTTTAAGTAACTGATTGTATGACTCTTTTACAGAAAAGCCCCTGTCCCACTGTAGAAGTACATAAGATCAAGGGGGACCTAGCCACTATCTGATGTGTGGTTCTACTCTTTGAAGACTTCAGAACCTGTCTGGGTTTTCCAAATGCATGTTGCGGAGTTACAGTAGTTTCTAAGATTGAATTTCATGCTTTTAAGATTGAATACATGCACAAATGTAACAAGGCAAACCAGTACTGAAGTTTTAAACCACTTCCTTTTTTGTGTGTATGTATTGGTAATGCAGTTACTTGAATTCAGACTATAGTGGTAAGCTTTGGGTCTCCATATATGAAAACATATTTTAAAAACCCTCCCCCTAGTCCAGAAAGCAGACTTCAAAATAAAATATTTTTTTTCACCATTTTCACAATGACCTGCCATTTGGATACTTTTAATCCTCAATCTGTGTAAAAGTTATGTCTTGCATTAAATCCTTTATGGTTTTTTCCTGCGGATTTCTGAAGTAATCCTCTGTGTGCCATATAGCTTGTTCTTCAAATTGCTTGCCTATAATATCCTCATTTCTAGGAGTTTTGTTTAGAAAGCTTTAAAACATCGATATTAAACAAAATTCAACTGGATATAAATTTTTTACCAGAAGTCAGTGTTACACATTCTGCATGTCTAAATTCTTATCCTGTTGAAACTGTTTAGTACTTTCTGTAATTTAGTCAGTGAATGTGTCAAATGGGGCACTTGGCAGAGGAGTCAGTGATGTTCTTGATAATGAGTAAGAATCTTTTTATAATGCCTTTTGTTGGCTTATTTTTTTTCCTCTTGGGGATTTCATGGGAAAAAAAGAATCCATTCAAAAGGGAATGTGTGTGTTTTCACAGTTGGGTAGTAGATAGGTATTGCTGGACTGTTAGTGATGTACCAAAACATATTTTCCTTTCTGTATCTTTTGTTTTTATCATAGCTATGTATCTTAAATGTGGAACACATAGAGAGTCCAGCATTTTGTCTCTGGCTTATCCTGGGCCTTTTTCAATGTTCTACTTAAAAAAAAAATCAAAAATCTGATTGCAAAAAAAGGTCTAAAACTGCTTGACATTGACCATGCCTTGACATTTTTATTTAACCGGGTAAGGATTTATACTGAAATATGTGTCAAGATAGTTGATGTGATTTTCACTGTGAAAGCTGAGATTTGTCTTCGTGGTGTGGTAGTTCTCAGCTTTCTTTCCATCCCTCTATTGGTTCTATATTGTTGATCTGCATAAGTTCTTTCATCACAGAATGGATTCAGGGATCCTATTTATGTAGTGCAGCACTGCAGACAGTGCGTAGATGTAAATGATGGAAGTGGTAAACTGCAGCATGTGGACAAAAACGTGCCACTCATGGGGAACTAAGAACTTCCTAAAGTGCCTTTGCTGCTGAGGATAACCTAATGTGTAAATGCGTTCTCAGACACCCTGGTAGTACTAGAGGGTTTAAGATCTATATAAAGTTCAAGTCACCTTGTACTACAAGTCCTCTGTGATGTCTGTTCTGTAGTGTTTTTTATGTAGTGCTGTTTGCTCTAAAGCAGATTTACTGTTTCCTGAGCCACAGGCATACTTAAATCACTGCCGGTTGAAGTCACTTACAGAATCACAGAATGGCCTGGGTTGGAAGGAATGGTAAAGAACATCTAGTTCCAATGCCATTGCCATGGGCAGAGCACTTTTCACTAGGCCCGGCTGCTTGAAGCCCTGTCCAAGCTGGCCTTGAACAATTCCATAACTTCTCTGGGGAGCCCTTTCCAGTGTCTCAGCACCCTCACAGTGAAGAATTTCTTTCCAATATATAACCTAAACATACCCTCTTTCAGTTTAAAGCCATTCCCTCTTGTCTTTTCATTTCATGTCCTTCTGAAAAGTCGATCTCTAGCTCTCTTGTTGGTCTCCTCTTGGTACTGGAAGTTGCTGTAAGATCTCCCTGGAGCCTTCTCTTGTCCAGACCTGAATCCCTTCAGCAGGTCCAGGTCCATCTTATGTTTAACTTAGGCTAATAACTTTCCCCATATAGTACACCTGTCCTGGTAATGAGAACATGAATGAACTGTATGCATGTGAGCCTTTATAATGTCTCTTTAATTTTTCTCTAAGCACATAAACACTTAAGTGAGGACAAATACTTTGGCAAACTGGTAGATTTTGCATGCAGGTTAACTAGAGGACAATATTTTATTTGGAATAGGTGGTTGCTGCACCTGTGCTTAGTGGAATCAAGACCTGGGCACCTTAAGGCTGTGGTACTCTGAGGGAGGATGAAGGAATGTGAGCAAGGCAGGTGGTGACAGTGAGCAAGCAGGACACTTCTGTCTTGCCTTTGAGAAATCTGTGTGGTGACTTTAACACTGTCTTACTCTTCTAGATGCTTTGTCTTTTTTATACATCAAGGTTTAAAAATGTGTCCTTGAGATAAAGAAGTTTTTTCCTCTTGTATATTTTAATTGTCTAAAATAGGCAAAAAATGCATAGTAGCACCTCTTTAAAATTCTGGTAATAGTATCAGCCTCCTCTAAGCAAGTGATCTGTTTTAGAGATCATTTTTATATAGTTTTGCAGAAAGGGCATTTATATCTTAACTGTAAAAAACCTTAATTTATAAAAATTTAGTGTATGACTAAATGCTAATCTATAAGTCACAATGTTCTCTTGATGCTAGAAATGGTAATATTTTCATGGAAACATCTCACTACTTAATTTTTGCAAGAGATTCTCCTTGCTTTTTTCAAGTCAGTTTTAGTGGGTTTCTGTTCAGGAATATTTAATTTGCTGTGAAGAATCTCAGAGGGATTTAAGACTGCTGTTTTATTGTGTATTACTGTAGGCTGTTACATCATTTTTCCATCCCCACAGTCTTCAAGTGGGTAAATGTTACTTTCTCTGCTGATATTTCTGTTTAAAAATTGATAATAAAATAACCCAAGCTATTTTGTTACGTTGAAAAAAAATTAAGCTGTATCATGAAATATTTAGCACAAAACTGTTAAAACTCTCTGGATTCTACTCATACATATTTTACTAAGTTTTTTTTTAGCTCATCACTGAACCCAACCCCATTTTTAATGCATATTTTTAATTATTCTGTTACTGAAAGACTAAGTTAGATTTGTCTTTGTTTGCAGAAAAAGCCACCTGAGTGTGCCAGGAAGTTAGAGAGCAGCTGTCTTTTCAAACGCATAAACAGTTACGGATATTCCACACTCCTTTTTAAATGGTAAGTTGTTCAAGAGAGCTCTTACTGAACCTTCCTTGTCACTTTGCATTTGTGTGAATATATTACAAATAGCTTTGAATACTGTGAGAAGATCCTCAAACTGAAGACCAGTGATGAATTTAAGAAACTTGTTTTGAGTTAGCCTTTGAAAGGAGGTTTATATTTTTTATATATAGGAGGTTTATATTTTTGTAATGTTGAAGATGTGCTGTATTAGGCCCTGAAACAAATATCAAAAGCATTGCCCACCCAGGAGACTGGTAGCATTTAAATACTAATCTTATTGTGTAGAAACCAAAATAAATTTACTTTATTCATGGTTGTTCATGAGATACTGGATTTATAAATTTGCATCTGTTAATTACTTTTACCCTGTATAATCTGTACTTTGTTGATGTATTGTCTAAGAGATTTAAACTAAATCTGCTGAGGTTGAATGTTTGTTGGCATCAAAGTGCAACGGATAATAAAAGATTTGTATTTATTGATATTAAATAGCTGTGTGGGGAAATATTTCCCTGCCCCCAAGCTGTCTCAGCTGCCACACTCAACACCAGGGACCTTTAGATGAGGACTGTCGTGTTGCTGCAAGAATAGCACTTCCCTCACTGTGTGACATAAGAGGTGGGACACACCTGGGGGTGCTAATGAAGGAATGTTGCTAAGTACACACAATTTTGTTACAATAAGTAAAGCTGATAAGTGTGTGCATGTGTGTATTTACAAGAAGCTGCAGCTTGTTGGCATCTGCAGTGGAAGAGAGAGTTTTTGAGCTGGGGAAGAAGCTGAGGAACAGATTTGTTTTTCTTTTTGAGAGGGTGAGGTTAAAAGTAGTATTAGCTGCCTGTAGGAGAGACTGTTTTGTTCCTGCGTTGCACACCACAGTACTGCCTTTGCCGGAAACCGTGGCCAGCCTTGCTTCAAGGTCTCTGAGAAACAGTAAAGTATGTAGCAGTGCTTTAGGAGACTGTTGTTTAGGATACTGTTCTCCTGTGTCCTAGAGCTGACTCTGTCTATAACCCTGGCTATGATCCTTTGCCACACTTTTCCCCTCAGCTGAAATTCACTTATGCTTGTTTCGGTTTTGTGTTCTGAGGATATGCTTGATGATACTCAAGATGCTCTTCAGCATATATGTTCTGAAAGAGATTGTACTTTAGGTTGGAAAAAAGAAGAATTCTGGAAAATGCGTGCGATCACAATTTCAAGTAGGAGACTGTTTTGAGGAATAAAGGAATAAGGAAGCAATATGGTGCACACAGGAGTGGGAGAGTTATGGTAACATCTTTTGAAGGAGAAGAGTGAAAGAAAACCCACCCCACTCTTTCCCCCTTTACCCCCTCTTGCACTACCCATTAAATGGAAAGGTAAATCAGTGGTTATATACTGAAATCATTTGAAAAAAAGATCTCTTGCCATAAATGTCAAAAGTGGAGGAAGTATGTCTGAAAGGGGGTAGTCTGCAAAAGAAAAAAAAGGGTAAACCAAATGGACATATCCAAGATTGAAAATATGCTTCACTACTGATTATTAGATTACCATATTGCTTATTATTTAATGAAGCAGTGAATGTTACAGCATTGTTACATGTCAGTTGTGTTTCATGCTGCATGGAAACATCATTGCTTTTATTCATGGGGAGCTATAGAAATTAGTTACCACAGGAATAAGAAACTTGGTTTTGGAATATTTTATCTAGGTTATATCTATTCATAAAACTTCAAAAATTATTTTGAGATATTTGCTGTTCATCTCAGTGTAGTTTTATCAAGTATGTTCTGTTTCTTTGTGCAGTTTAGGCCAATCTTTCATATAGAGTTTAATTGAAGTGTAAAGTGTTTAAGTAGCCTGGAGTTTAATGTAACTGATGGGTGTATAAAGACAATGCTTACTTGAAAGAACATTTCAAGATGTTCATGATTTTCAAGAACATACTTGAAAATATCAACCTTTAAGTTTCTTAAAAAACATATTAAAACCTAATTGTAGTAAACAAATTCTAATTTTTGGTTGAACATTGATCATTCATATATCACAAACATTCAGACTGGACATATAATTTGGAAACTACCAGATCAATAAAATGAGAAACTTGTACTTAAATAATGGTTGATTTCTACAGAAATGTAATATAATTTCTTTTTATATTTCTGTTGAAAGAATTTCACTTACAAGGCATAATAAAAAATTTAAACAGCTTAATTCACCTCTTCTGCATGCAGGGTAAGGCATTTGAATTTGAAATTAAGTCACTCCTTTTGTCACTTGGTTTGTCATTGGGCCTTGTCTTGCTTTTCTGGATTTCCTACTGTGTTTTGCTAATATAAATGCCCCCAAAAGTTGTCAGGTTGATAAAAACACTATATTAAATGTTTGTAAAGTTGCTGATTGCTTAAAATGCCATACTGTGTGAGTAGCATGCACTGACTTCTCTATCGTCCATTGTAAACCTACAACACTAAGGTACAAAAGTGTCTTCCACAAACAAAGTTAGAGAGCATGCAGTGAGGATTGAAATACCAGATGCAGGGCTTGAAAACAGCCTCTGATGCCTACTAGCCCCACCTGTCAATTCAGTAGACTACCAGAAGATTCATTTATCATCACATACAAGCAATTCTAAGAAATACACTTAGTTTGGCAGATAAAAATACTGTGTATTCAGTTACATGTTTTGAAAAAAGATGTTAAAATTATGTTTGTGATTGCTGTGTGGATAGTACTCTTCCAGTCTTTAGAAATACTTTTATTGGAAAGCAACTTGGATATTTTTAGTCAGAGTTAAACCAATTTTATGTGCCAAGACTTTTGCCTGTACTATCTGACTCTTCAGTCATGTAACCTGTATCCTTTAACTTTCATGGCTGCTAAATTATAGAATTACTTATTAAGTTAAATGCTTGATTTAAAACAAACCATTAAGAATAGTCCTGTGAAAGAAAGATGCTTTTCAGAATGGGGCAGACTGAGTGTGAAAAGTAGGTTGGGCAGGAGAGAAATAGTCTCTGGAGAATGGTGGAAGGTTTTTTAGACTGCTTGACCAGCCAAAAGCTGCAGATCACTAATTGCATAGCAGGGGATGGAGGGAGGAGGAGGACAATGTTTTCCCATTTCTCCTGGGGTTGGAAAAAGACCTATGAGAAAGGCAAAAGTATTGCAGAATTCTTGGATTACAAATGGTGAAGCCAAAATGAGGTGGAACTGGTTTTGGGAGAGATGAACTTAAAACATTATAGAGAAGTGATCACAGGTTTTGATTTTCAGGTACATTCATTTTTTGATTATCTTTTTCTTGTTTTCTGTCTGATTTTGATGTTATGAGAGGCTGAATATTTGGGCTTAGCTCTTGCCTATGTGGGGCTAAACTCTTTTCAGTATGCACTTATTTACATTTAGGACTTGACTGCATGGAGTTGGATTAAATTGCAGCCTGGCAAAATGGGTTTGATGTTAGCAAATTTCTTCTCTTTGTGTATTAAAACTGGTGTCTGCACTGTGAGAGCCTTAACATGCTCATCATATATAAAAATATTCTTCGTTATCACTGTCTGAGACTGGGAAATTTTCATTTCTGCAAATAAATGCAGTCATTGGCCTCTTCTCTGAACTTCTCTGTGATTGGCATCATAATAACTTCCCTCTGAATTATGCAGCTAGTGCACAGGGATCTGCTTGAAGATGAGGTTTAAATCTTGGTTGCCTGTGCAATGATTAAATAAATCAGCTTCTAAATTTAACTGATGTAGCTAAATTACTTCTTGAACTGTGTGTAGATTAGTCTCTAATGGCTCGATTTTTTCCATATGTGCTTGTAGTCTATGTAGATTACATTGATTATTTTAAAGTGTAGTTAAGAGCAATGTAAGTATTGATAGGTTTGTTGCATAATTTGGTGGGGTGTATGGAAGATCCATAAAATCACAGATAACTTTAAATTATAGCTTTGAGAGTTGGAGTCAATGTGTTTGTGCCTAGAGTCACCCTGTCAGTCCATCAAAACAAACTGGTCTCCAGTCACAATGGGTTTTGCTCGGTTTGATGTGATTCTCAACCTCAGGAAGGGTGCCAACAACCACAGCATTGCCCACTGGAGCCTCATCACAGAGATGGCAATAGCAGTCCTTTTTCTGTTT
Source organism: Peucedramus taeniatus (assembly GCA_013400575.1). Lineage (NCBI taxonomy): Eukaryota > Metazoa > Chordata > Aves > Passeriformes > Fringillidae > Peucedramus > Peucedramus taeniatus. The sequence continues at coordinate 189,408 of WBNO01007747.1, forward strand.
AGCAGCCAGCTGGTCACAGCTGTAGTTAAGAAATCTATTCCTCTTGAATTGGAGGATCTCATCAGCTCAATGGGTTTTAAACTAATAATTGCATTTCACAGGAGAAGATTTTATCACCAGTATAACAGCAACAGCACTGCTGTGAGGGAGGCAAGTTTAGAGTAGGTTCACTTCAGAATTCAGCATTTTTCTATGTTTCTGTTGTTTATGTAAAGAAAAACAAAAGCATCCTGAACATGCCAGGATTTAATTCCCCCTCTCCCCCATGGCTTTCACTTCAACATATTTAGGTTTAAAATCTATTTACTAGATGTTAAGAATGACCATCTAGGAAATCTTTTTGTTCAAAGCAATTTAATGATAGGACACAAATCTTGGTTGCTGTGTTGGCACCTGGAGTGGCAAATATGCTCAAAGCAGTGGTGCTGGATGTGAAGGAGGACATAAAGCACTGGCAGTAGGACTCCTATAAAGGAGGAGAAGGTTGGACCGTGACTCTGAAATATGGGCAGGGCATCTTATCAGTATAAAACTGAGTGGCTTCAGGAGTTTGGCTGTGGAATGCTGATAGATCGAATTGGGAAATATGAATGTGATCAGTTCAACATGCAATTTGCCTGTTTTATCTGCCTGCATTTTATGACTAGTGATTATTGATAAACAGGTAAAGAAATATTCTGTTCTATATGAATTACAAGATCAATTTGGATTAAATTTCGATTTTAGATTGAAAACATAGAGAGAATGGTTCCTTAATTTTTTTAATGGTTTGTCCTTGATTCTATCTTAGTCTCTTGGGAAAGAAAAAAGGGACCTTCATGATTTACCAGGAGCTAAGGGCAACTACTTTTCTTGAGATGTGATGGTACCTTTCATCAGATAAGTGACTTCTTGTTCCTGAGGAGAGGATACAAATTTTTGTCTTGAGTAGCTATCCATGCTTCTGTCACAGAGTACTGTGTATTTATTTTAAAAAGTACATATTTAATATTTCATTCTTTAAAAATAAATTTGGTCTTAAATATTTATGAGTATATGCTGCTTGTTTCTTTTTATAAACAAACTACAGAAATCAATGTATACCAGGTTAGCATTTACTAAAAGCATGGTTTTCAGAAAGAGACAGAAAGGATATGGAAATAAACGACTTTTATGTGGCTAACATGATAAGCAGAATTTGTAATGCACACATGGGATATCTGTTTTCTGTTTTTCTTCTGTTCAGTAAATTTTTTGTTGACCTACTCAGAATTTGCTGGGATGCCTACGTGATTTTGGGAAATGTGTCAGCAGAAAGTTCTTGAGAATTGCAGGAGTTCTGAGCTCTTTAGTGTCATTGTTTTATGTTCCAACTAGTAAGATGGACTGGGACTAGGGAGAATGACTTCTGAGGAGCTGCTGAAGGCACTGTGTGTAATCTTTGGGAAGAGAGTAATTTATTATGTCTACAACTTCCTTGTGAGGGGGGTGGAAATGGAGGTGCTGATCCAGCCTGTGTCAGGTGTCCGGTGACAAGACGCAAGGGAATGGCATAAAGCTGCATCAGGGAGGTTTAGATTGGATGTTAGGGAAAAGTTGTTCACTGAGTGTTGTGGTCAAGCACTGGAACAAGTTCTGCAGGAAAGTGGTTGTGACCCCAAATCTGTCAGAGTTCAGGAAGCATTTGGACAGCACTTTTAAGTACCTGGATTAACTTTGGGGTTGCCCTGTGTGGTCATGAGCTGGACTGGACTATCGTCCTTTCCGACTCAGCATATTCTATGACTCAAGTAAAATTCTTTTTATGTGACAATATTGGTGCCATTTCTTGTAGAAAGCAGTTGCTAGTCTTTCAGTCTTGTTATCCAGTCGCTTGTGCTTAGCTTGCTGTTTGCCTACACAACTAAACACTGTAACTGGGTATGAAATGGGAGTTCAGCTTGAATTGCTTTTTTTTTTTTTGTTTTGTTTTTTTTTATTCTTTTGTCCTGAAGCAGATTGAGTGCTTTTACTATTACTTCCATGCTCTCAGATATAAGGGTAGTAATTCCATAAACTGCTTTGACTTCTTTCCCCTGGATTAGATTTTTTGCTGACTTCCAATCTGATTCCAGCACGAGAAGCAGCTCAGCCAGGAGCAGCAGCTATAATAGCAAAAATGTTGAAACAGGAATGGGAAAAGGAATCCATTTAATTAAATCGAGGAGCGGTTGGCTTACAGCTGTCTTAAAAAGCACAACTTTAAATGGAGCGGATCTTAAGGCAATGACTGGGTTTTGCTTCTGAGAAGGAAACATAACTCATCTTGTGGTTGAAACATTTGTTGCTAAGTATTGATGTGATCTGGGTCCAATTTCTGATCCTTCTACAGGCCTTGATGATGCTGACCAGCACGCAAGTGGCTCTTGTGCCTCTCAACAGTATGAGATACTGCTTCTTGCCTTTATCATGTTTGAAGATTAAATTTAATGTCAGGCTGTACAGATACTGTAGGAGTGCAGGTATTGGGTAACCTTACTGTAATAGGCTTGGTGATGCTCCTTGGCAGTTGCAGCCTTGCTGGGTTTAGGCAGTCTGTTCCATGTTCAGTGCGTTTTAGTTGGCTCTATTGCCAGGATTTTGCTGTGTGTTTGACTGACAGTTAGTAAGGAAGATGAGATCCTTCCCAAAGGATTGGGAGGCTGAGTACATTATAGGGAGTGAGAGGATCAAGGTAACTCTGACTCCTGTACATATTTTTTTTTATTCCTTCCTTTTCCATGGAACCTTCATTTGTAAGTATTGAAGGAAAGAATTATTAAAAAATACTGTGACATATTTTCAGCCTTAAGATGATTCTTTTTCTGTCTAACCTGTATTTGCCTCTCTTCTTACATCTTGTCCCAACAAAATTAAAACAAAATAAAACTGCTCTTTTTCAGCCTTTATATAGCAAATTAAAACATACTGAAACAACATTGTAGGATATATTATACTATGGGTTTGGTTTGGATCCAGGATTATATTTATGATGCAAATTCCCCAGATGTGAAGTATATGAACTCTCTCAGATGAGTGTAAAACCAAAACGTTGTCTGTAGGGGCATATGTGACAGTGTCAGCATCTGATGGTCCAAGGAGTGGGAGAGCACTAGCTTGGAACAAATATTCCTGTTTCCCTACAAAAAGAGAGTGTATGCAAGATGGACTCAGGATCATCACCAGCAGCTATTTGGCTCTGAAGGTGCTTATGCTCCTATTGTACCAAAAAGTTGCTAATGCAGTCTCTGAAGTCTTTGAACATCCCCAGCAGCTCACAGGTGAAAAACCTGATGGCTCATGCTGTTCTTTTTTGTGGACTCCATGTATTTAGATGTTTTTTGTGTTTATTATTCTACATAAGGCTGTTTTCCTCCAAGCTCACACTTAGCATTCACCCACACTTGGCATTGACTAAAAGGAGAGAATTACAGACATAACTATAAATCGGTGTGATGCTTTCAAGTACTCAGTGTTAGGTTCTGAAATGTCATAGTTCCTTATAAAGCCAAGTTTACATTTTCAAGTCATATTTATATGTATATATGTTTTGAAGAAAGACAGACAAAAGGTTCCACAAGGGGTATTTTAATGCACTGATTTGAAATAGAGGAATAAAGCAGATTAAAAAAAATTCAGGTTATCATTGATAACCTCTGCATCCCCAGTAATCTTTGCTATGATTTGATGATTTTTAGCTAGGAGAAAAAGTTGCTTAAGCCTCTTCTTTGTGATTATTTGTACACGGTAAGAATGCTTTTTTTCATTGAAGCTGGTTTCTGGAGCACTTCTATCCTGCTAGCTCCATGGAGATGTGTTGATACAATGCCAGATTTCATGGAACACAACTTTCTTTCCAGCCTTCAAGTGTTGAAAGGGGATTTTTACAGAAGACTAACTGCTGAATTCTGTCTGAGACTCACTACAGTTTTATAGTAGCTTATTTGTCTCACAATGGGTGTTACTGTGTAATATGTACATATGTGTAATGAGGAACAACCAAAAATGCTGAAAATGAGGTTTTGTATGCCAGTGTTACTGTATCAAAGCATATTACTTGTAGTACTGCCTGACACTGATTTTAGGTTTAACACCCCCCCAAGAAAACTCCAACCAAAAAAAAAAAAAAAAAAACCAAAACAAAACCCGAAAAAACCCCACAAAACTCCAACACAAAACACTCCTAAAACAGCAGAAAAAGAAAAATCTGAGGCCAACATTATATGTTGAATAAATAAGAAGGTAATGATGGGCAGAACCTTGACATCTGAATTTGTGATCCTAGCAAGAGAGAGGATCTGTCACAAAAGAGCCAGAAACACCAAGACAGGATGTGATGTTTTGTACCTGCTTACAATCTTAGTGTGCCTTACGTATCAATAACAAATATATTGAGTGTGTTTAGATTTATGTTTTTTACTATGGTTTCATTTCTCTTAGTGTTTGGTTTCTGTTGAGAGGTACAAATGGATATCTGCCCATGTAAATTAGTTTTGAAAAATTGTCTTCAGTATTGATAAGGGCAGAAAAAAGGAATATGATCCGTCTTGATTTCTGCTGGACCTCATGTTACTTGCTTGTGATTCAGTTGTTGGGGTACAGAGAGCTCCTGTACTTCTGATAGCTGGATGTTCTGTCATCTGTAACTGTTACTATTTCATTTTATGAACTGAAAAATTACACATTGCTTATTTCTCATGGGTCAAGCAGGAATGGTTTCTGTGATTAACTTGAAGATGTTAACTGTGGGGAAGAGAGTGAAGAAGATTAGCTGGAAGAGGGAAATAGCATCCTTAGTGCTTAGGTTACTGTGCACAGGCAGATAATGTGTAGGAAAGACATAAAGTGCATCCCCACCCTGGGAAAGTCTCTGACCAGAGCTCAGCCTCCCTTAGGCACCAGAGTGAAATAAGTACAACACAAAAAGCTCTATTAACAGGGGACCTTGATAAGACTGCCTGTGCTTTGTGGTGGTTTTTTGGGGGGTGGTGGGTCGAGTTTTTTGTGTTGTTTTTCTTTGCTTTTTTTATTTTTGTGACTGTCTTGAGTGTTGCTTTCTGTCACTCATAGTATCTTTCCTGATTTATACACCAGTCCTCAATCACATGGCATTTTGTGATAATGCTGTAGTACAGTAGCTACCAGGAGATGGACTTCATGGGAACAGATGGCACACTTGGCTCAGGATAAAAATAGTTGGGAATTTTCAATTAACTTAGACTCAGCTGTTGGATCTAGACACAAAATATTTAGTTCAGTTTTTCCATGAAAGCACCCAAAATAAATCTGTTTTTCCCCCCACATAGACTAGTTGCCATTTCCAGGTTTCTGATATATAGGTAAAGTCAGGTGTTGGTAGGAGTGTCAAAATCAGGAAAACGTGTGGTGTGGGTGTAAAGCTTCGCCTTGAGGAACTCATGGGATGTTGCTTTATTTTGTAATAATTTAAATCTTCATGGACTGTCCATGTGTTTCCTGACGCATACCAGGAAATTTCTGCTGCTGTTGTGTGGCTGTTCAGATGGATACTGAAGTTGCTTTGACTGCAAGAATTTTAAGGACTGTGATACATAGTGTGGTAGCCTGAAAAAGCATCATTGCAGGTGTTTCCCAGTGGTAAAGTCTTTCCTGCCTGGTGAGAACTGGGGGTGGAGGAGGTTTGTTTGGAGCAGAGGTGGAGAATGTATCATGGCAATTCAACATTAATCTTAAGTGCTTTTTTTTTTGCTGTTTGACCTACATTATTGGTCTCTTCCATCATCTCTGTGTGTCATATGTATAATAAATGTGTATAATTTGCGTGTGTATATACAGAACATAAATGTACACAAAGTGTACTTGTGTGTATATGCATATATAACATCCAGAGGGTTTCTTGTACAGAAAAGAACTATAAGAAAACTTGACAGTTCCCTGTGACATTTTAAATTTTGGATTAACTGAATTATGTGAAAATGTAACACTTATGTGTGACATTTTAGATCAACTGCTGGGAGTAAAAGAGTTTAAGAACTCTTTTTCTTCCTGGAAAAAGCCTGTTTTAAAAGGTTTTTCATGGTGAATATTAGATATGGGAAATGGGGAACACAGTGTGTTGCCATAAAATGGATATTATTTGACAAAAAACGGAATCCTTGATCCCTTTTACTTTCCCTTCCAATTTAAACTTAATTGGAGTTCTGAGAAACAAATTACTGAATTTGCTTCTGGTTTAGCTTGAGATCATTGGAGGATCTGAACGGCATGTTGTCCCTGCAGGAGGGCTCCTGAGGCCTCACCAGGTGGCCTTTATCACATGGACTGTGACCCAGACAGTTATTTCGAGCACTTTAAATCCAGTAAGGCTCTGTTAAATGGGATCAATGTAAGTCAGCAAGCCTAGCTGCAACTTAGGTTTTCTTTATATAATCAAGGCATTTGCTTCTGATAACCCTTGCTGTTTGTGAAGGAGAAAGGCTGGGACAAATGTACTTTAAATGGTCTGCAGAAGTTATTTGTACATTATTGTAGTCTAAAATACTAAGAAAAGGCTTGTTTAAAGTTGCAGACTTTCAGTATTCTATTACAAGTTGTTCCAGCATCAGATTGTCTGAAGTAGCGTAAAGAAATTATAGCATAATGGTTCTTGTCACAGAATTTTTCCATTTCTGTAGTGTAGATAGAATGTGACTGTATATAACTCTAAACTCTTAAAAGAATGTGCATCAGATAACCAAAACAGGCTTAAAGGAAGTACTGCAAGGTGTTTAATGCCATCATTCAAGAGACTGTTGAAAGAATCATACTTACAGTAGCTTCTCAGTAGTGTTGTAGTAATTTGGGACATGAAATTTTGCCTTATTTATTTTAAACAAAAATAAATAAGCACGTTGTCTTATTATTTTAATTGTCAGCTGAAGAAGGAGTTTGTAATGATGCGTTTTGGACTGCAGTAGGTGGGTAGGGAACAAATAAATTTCCTTCAGGTGGTGGTATGGTTAATTGTTAATTAAGTACCAATGTTTATTCAATAGCAGTTCTCTTGGTTTTGCCATATTTTAATTTTTTTTTTTAAATTATTGTTTGTTGCTTTGTGGTATTACTGTGCTAGAAAAATTAACAGGTACTAAAACAGCTCGGAATCACTAGTGTTGCAGTACACAGCAAGTTACTTGAACCAATATTTACTTTTAAGGCTTAATTCATCTTAGCCAGTTCATGGGAATACTTCTGTGTTTTGAGATAGTGGCCTGTAGACATTTTCTCAACTGTCTAGGCTGCTGAGTTTTGCTGTGGAAAGTGAGAACTGTGTGGCTCTGTCTGCATAGCAAACTCTGCTCACATCTGATTAAGATCCAAGCCTGTTTCCAGATGACATCTGGAAACATTTTGACCTGCTAGTGGAGGGCTGTTCCTGACCTAATTAGCTTGGTGTTATAACTAGCTCTCTGCTGCTTTGTGATTTTGTTCCTTTTGACTTCATCTGGTTTATACTTCTTGCTGAATGTTACCATGTAGGGTACTAAAGGTCAAAACAAAATTAGATTTTACAATCTGCTGCTCCTCCAGTCAGTGTTTCAGTACTTCTAAATTTTCATACATGTAATCATTAGGTATTCCAAGTACAAAGAGCTGAATAATTCAGCAGCCGTATGGCTCGCACATGTCAAGATGATACAAAAGAGGGGGATGATCAATCTAAGTCTTCTTTCCTGTGCTATAGGACAAAGCACTGCTTCTTCCGCTTTCTGTTCTGAGTTTCCCCTAGCTCTGGCTGGGTGCTTCTTTTCAAGAAAGGGGTGGTATTTTTAAAGGGTAAATGCCACTTGAGAGGTAGACAGTATAGTGTAGTAAGGTATTTATATTTTCATTTCTTTCAACTCTGCTTAATAGAAAAAAGGCTACCACTCTTTCTTTATATGCACAAGCAAAGTGCTTTTTAGCTGCTGTACCAAGCTGGCCAGATGAAATTTAAACAAGCTCCAGCAAATGCGTAGTGGGCATCTTTGCTGTAAAGACAAATAATAAAACCAAAGGGAAACAAATGGTGACTCAGTTCAGTTCTGTTTGCTAGAATAGGAGAAGGGATGATAATAAATTCTCAGGGTACAATACAGAAAGGTCACATGAAAGAAAACCGTGTTTTCAGTGCAGCATAAGTACTTTGTGATTGAAACAAGTCAGTTCTTAAGATAGCAAAAACGAAACAAATGCTCTTACAGGATTTGAAAAGACCTTTTTTCCTTTCTCATGTGCATTCATAGCATTTACAGTGTATTTGGTGTTAGTCTAGCAGTGTTAGGTTGAAATAGTAAAATTGATAGTGGCGGTAAGGCTTTTATTGTTTTTTTTTTAAAATGTGTGAATGCAGTGGAACAGATGTTCAGAGCAGCATGGGATATTCCTTGTTCCCCATCCCACCATCTCTTTCACACCGAGCCATCTGGAAGGGACTAGGAGCAGGATGAGCAGCCATCACGCTAAGAACAAGATTAACGTGTCGGCATCTTTTGTTGATACTTTAAACTGGTCACTGTTTGTTCAGCGGAAAGAAACAATGGGAGGTCTCATGAATCCCTGTGTGCTAAGATCATTCACGTGGCTATGGAAAGAAGGCAGAAGAGAAAGTGGGATTTATATAGAACAATTAATAAATTTAATGGTAGTCAGGCTGGACTAAGACCCGTACAGGCAGAGACCAACTTTTTCCCCATTCAGCTGTATTGATGTGACTGGCCACCTTTTACCATTAAGCATAGTGTCAGGTAATAGCATTCTGTTAAAAGAGATAAAAACTTACTTATTTGGGGAAAAACTTCTGTACATGTTTTTCAGTTCATGCTCTTAGTGAACTCTATTTTTTTTACCCTGAATTTTTCTTTTTTACGGAAACAAGTATACCGTGTGTGGATGTCTTTCAGTTTACTCGGTTGGATTTCTTTAGTACCCTTTAGCCTTACATCTTTTGAAATAAAGTATAAGTGTTCTGGCTTAATGAATGAAATTTTGGTTGGAGAAAGGACAGCTTGTGGTTTAGAAGCGAGGGACTTTAGTCATGTGTGAAGGTGCCCTGGATCATCTGTATTCTGAAACAGAATGAGTAGAAAAGGGTGGGTGGATCTGATGCTGGCACAGTGATTGGATTCAGTACAGCAAGCTATTGTATTGTGCACTCTGTGAACTTCTGTTAGATTTCAGGTAAGCAAATCTGTTTCTGAATAGATATCTGAGTAACACTGGGTGTCAAGGAAGACTAAAATGTGTTAGGGAAGGAGAAATTGGATTTCAAAGCTTAACACAGGTTCAGTGGTATCGCAGTGTATTTCATGCATTGTTTTGTGTTTCTTTCAATGAAGAGAATTTTAAGGAATGGAAATCTGAAATCAGATTCAGGAAGACTTTTTGAAAATGAGATGCTTAAAGTCTGAAACTACTACTGTAGGGCCATAAGCTGTTCTAAGGGAGAAGATAATCAGAAGAAAGTGACACAAATAAAGATATCAGCTGTCAGATCTCAGTTTTCAGAGTAAAGATAAACATGAAAAAATAAGAGAGGGTAAAACTAGTTAAGGGATATGCATAAGGGATATAGATGTTCTGGGGAAAGCTTATTCTGTGAAGAAATGGAGGGATGGAATTAAGTAAATATTAGTGTTTAAAAAAATATACTTCAGCATGACAAATATACTGTGTATATGCTTTTCCTGTATTTATTTTTATGAATATGATAAGACATGTTTAAAAAGTATAAAGGTTAAAGTGACAGGAGTAAAAAAAAACCAATGTAATTTACTGGCAAAGATTTTTGCTTATTGGGCAGTGGAAAAAATGCTGTGAGTATAAATGGCAAAGTCATTTTGAACAGTGAGAACTTAATACCTTCTACATTCCATAGGTATGTTGCAGTTGGGCCTGAAAAGTTGCATACTTGGAAATTGAGGTAAACCAGTGTTAACCTTCAGTTAAGTGGCTTCATTAGCAGAGAGTGACAAATACCTTTGTTTCTTCCTTGAACACTGATGAAGCCATTTAATTGGGTGACATGTATGTGTTCCCTTATTTTGGACCAGGAGATGAAACTTCATCATAATCTGTCTGTGCTTCCTGATGATAAGCTTTTTATTTTCTTAGAAACTGTTGTGAAAAGTATTGTGAATGGTAAGAATTATTCTTGGGATTGTGTCTTTGAAGTGTTACAGTTCTATTGAGAGTTAAAAGTTAATGCAATAACTTTCGAAGAGGTCCCTCAGTGTTCTTTTCTTCACTGGGGGGACTCTTACTTAGCACTAAACTGTAGACACAAGTATTTAAGCAGAAGTTGATGAGACTTTTGACACTATCAAAGAATGGCAGGAGCCCGAAGATCATCTTGAGCTGCAGTGGACAGGTAATGCAAACATGGCATTATAAAACAAAGGGGAAAAGACCCCAGAATACTCATCCTGGAAGCTGTAGAGAAAATAAGTCAATTTCTGACATCATAGTTGTTGATAATATTTTAAAGCCGTTTATATTACAGTCTGTATTGTCAAGGAAACAATTGCTACTTAATTGTAGGTTGAATCATCCTCAGGGCCTCTTTTCCTGCATTTGTGAATGTTATCTTTTTTATGCATGTTTATAGTTAATCTGAAATATTGTGGACGTAATTTGAAGTACCTGTAAATGTTCACCTCTGTGAAGATCTGTTCACTTTTTTCTCTCCCAACTTTTTAATTAGTGGAAATTCCTGAATTAATGCGTTCACCTTTTTATGGTTCTACAAACTTTTGTGTTGCAGGCCCTCTCTGTTAATAGAGTAGCTATTGTTCTGCTTCTTACATGTTTTTTTGAGATATGAAAGGTTGACTGGGAAAATGTACATCCATAAAAATTTAGATTGCAGAGAAGCAAAACTAATTACCATCCCTTCTCCTGTTGTCCTTTCTCTTGTCATTACTTAATGTCTTGATTTCCTTCATAATATTACTGGACCATAAAATCTGCCCTGAAGATCTCAGCACAGACAAAAACTCTGCCAAATAAAGAAAAGAAAACAAAACAACCGTCCAAGTTGGTGAACCTTCAGAAACAGCTCATTGCAACAGACATTGAAGAGCTCTATTAAAGAAATAAAATAGCTTTAGGAGTTTCTGTGCCCTTTTCATCATCGCTAGTACTTAGATTGGTATGATGCGAGAGGAAGATGAGAAGTGGTGGTCTGATACTGAGAGGAAAAAACCTGCTTTCATTCCAGCCTTGACTCTCATTCCTTTCACACAGACCTGGCAATCACAAGAGGAAGATCTGTGGAAAGATGGTGATAGAATTGGCTATATATTACATTGTAGTGAGGAGGACATTTTCTAGGTATTTCACTTTACATGTATTGTTGAAAGATGTGGTTTGTTGTGGATAAGAAATGTTCTTGGTTTTTAATTATCCTTAGGAAATATAATTCTATTAGATTTTGTGCATACTTGTATCAAAAGTCTGCCTTTGCATCACCAAACTCCTATTAAAATCAAGAGAGTTGCATTAAAAATTATGTAAAATGTGAAAAAATACGTATATTAACTAAAAAATACAATGTCCCATAGATTGGGTTAGCTCTAATAAAAGTAAAGTGCGTGGTACTTAAAGCATGATTGTGGTTTAGTAAAACAATATTTTGTTTTGATGCTAATTACATAGTAATGTGGTTGAGAGAGGATTTGCATACTGGATAGAATTCGAATAGCTAGAAGAGACTGTTAAAGATTAGTCTTGTTTGGATGCCTTTTGATGAAAAAATTCTGTGGTATTAGAGAGCACTGTGAGACAGTAACTGATGGCTAAATATTTTGTACTGTTTTGCAGTATACAAAATGTGGATTCAGATTCTTGTTAGAATTAAGCCACTTTTAAAAAAAAAACACACACACACAAAACTTTTAAAAGTACAGAAGAATGACATTAGATGAATTTTGAATTCAATAATTTGTAGAATAGATGCTAGTTATGGTTTATTTGTTTTTAACTTGTCATTACTGATGAGGTAGTAAATGACACTCAGAGATGACAAGTAGGAAAGGTTCACAAACATCAGGTTCTCAGTCACTTAGGATAAAGAAAAACCAGAAAGGAGCATGCATTTTAAAGGCATATTTATTCCGTTCCTTCCATTAGGATAGGAGGGATAGCAGTTTTTATTCTCCATGTAGCCCTTTTCTTTCATCTTATGAAGGATGAAGAGCCTTTGGAGGACATGGAGATCTATCATAATGGTACCTCCATGGGGAAAAAAAAATGGGGGTGGGAGAGCATCTCCAAAGCTGGTGCTTGGGGTCTTTGATCTTCCTGCTTTCTCTTATATTTCAGTTTAGCACATACATGAATCTTGAAGGTGGGTGATGGCGGGCTATCTAGAATTATGGACTTGAACAGCAAAATGGGCAGTACTGCCAAATTGGGTGCCATTCAGAGATGGAAACTGTGTGTTGAATTGACTGTTAGGACATTAGATATGGGAAAACTTAACTGTCTGTAAAGGTTTTAAGTGTTGAAATGCCCTAGACATGGAGACTGTGATGAGGAGGTAATGTTACTTCATTTTGTGGCTTGATGTGAGCAACCAGTGATATTTCTCTGGTTTTGATGAGGTGAAATGCAGTTCTATATTCAGACACTGAAATTTAGGTGAATGCCTATCAGAGCTTACACGAGGTATTTGAGCACACCATGTCATTCTTGTGTCTGTCAAGAGATACAGGGATTTGGTTGCTCTCTGGGCTTCTGCTGAGCTCCTATATATGTAGTCATACAAATTTAGGTGCTTAATCCTGAATGGAATCCCATCTGGCACATTACTCATGGCAAGCTGTGTATTCATTCAGTCTGTCTCATTTTTCTTCTCCATAGAAGGAGAATTATGGTATGTTCTCTTTTTATAGAGAGCTGGGAGATTCATCAATGGAAAACTCCAAAGCTCTCTGGAAAGAATAGGCTATATTCAGGGAGAATGTAGAATTGATGTCTAGTAAGCTCTTTTTCATGGTAAAATGTTCAGCTTTGTCATATTTTACTAGAGGATATAAGAAGAAATCTTTGAAGAGTTTAAGAAAAGGATTGAACAGTGTATTTGAGAAAATGTAATAAGTAAACATTAACAAGTAGGGAGGCTGTTTAATAAATTGAAATTTGTTTTGTGATATTAATGAATATGTGAAAAACTTAAAATAAAGAACTATGAAATTCAGGTACATATTTTTAGCACTCGTGTAAATTTCAGTGCTGTTTTGGGGATGTGAAAGGACAAAAGGCAGGTTTGGAGAACAGCTGGTACTTCGAGTTTTTGCCAGTAGCTCAAATATTTAAAAAATCCATCTTGTCTCTTGTAATAGCTGTGCTCTGCTGTTGTTTGGAAAGATTGCACATGGTGTTTGTCATCTTTCAAGTTTGTTACTGTACATCTGCTCTCTACATGATTTTTTAAGAATCTGACTTGCCAAGGCAGTGTCAGACTTCTTGCATGCAGTTCAACAGCTGCTGTCCAGGGGAAGGCGGTCTGAGGTGACCTGGAGTGGTACTACTGTGGCTGTGGGGGAAGAAAAAGCAAAAATGCTTTGATTAAGTCTTTCCGTAGCACACTTGACTCTACAGCAATGACTACTGGCATAAGTGCCTTCTAATTTTAAGACAAAAGGCAAGTTGTTATGGAGTTGTTATGCAAGTTTTTATGGGAGGGGGAGAGAGAAAGAAGAAAAAGGGAGGTGGGAATACTGAGGAAGCGTGCAAAATCTGAATTTTAATGGGTTGATCTAAGCTAATTCAAGCTTTTGATGTCCTGTCCTTTCAGAATGTGTGTGGAAATCGAGTTGCTGATGACTGGAGGGTTTGGAGAGCAGTGTCCGTTTGTACTCCAGTCAGAGTTCAGTCCAGCCAAATGTCAAATCTGATCCATGTCCAGTGAGGCACTCATGGGATTAGTGAGATGTTAAGTGACATCTCACCCTCTTAGTTTTTCTTCTCTTCCCTTTTGACTCCTCTGATTTTTCTGGTCTGACACTAATGTGTCATACATTTCCACTTCAGCCAGTTGTTTGTGCACAATATAGCATCTTTCTAGATTCTTCATCTCTTTTGCCAGATGCAGCTGATGGTTTAAAGGCAGCTGTCAGGCATAGGTGGTCTCATAGTGGAAATGAATCCCTTTATCCAAATTATAAGTCTTTGATTTCATTGTGTGCTTAGCTGGGGTAAAATGAGTAAAAAATTACAAACTTAGGATTGGGACCAATCTACTGCATTGACATAATTTTTGAAAATAATAATTTATTTGCATTAGATTTTTCAATTATTTGTGGATGGAAGGTGTTCTGTTTTGGGCTGGGGTAGAGGTTTTTTTTTCACAGGGGCTAGTAGGGAGCTGTGTTTCAGATTTGTGCTCAACTCAGGGTTGATAAATTAGAGATGTTATTGTTGAGCAGGGCTTACAAGAGCCACGGCCTTTTCTGCTTATTGTACTTTGACATTGTCAAGGAGAATACTGGGGTACTTGGGAGATTTGGGAAAAGACACATCTGGGACAGGTGACCCAAAGTGACCAGGGGAATATTCCAGACCATGTGACATCATGCTCAGTGTATTTAAAATGAGGAGAAGAAGGAGGAAGAAGGGGGAATGTTTGGAGTGATGGTGCAGTACTTTGACTTCCCTAGTCACCATTCTGTGTGATGGAGCCCTGCTCTCCTGGAGATGACTGAACACCTGCCTGCCTGTGGGAAGCAGCGAATTAATTCCTTGGTGTGCTTTTCTTGCGTGGGCAGCTTTAGCTTTCCATACTAAACTGTCTTTATCTCAACCTATGAGTTTTCTATCTTTTACTCTCTTGATTCTCTCCCTAATCCAGCTGGTGGGCGGCAGAGAAAGCAACCGTGTGGGGCTTGGCTGTTGGCTGGGATTAAACCACAGCAGAAGGGAAGAGAAGTTATTAAACCTGTATTGCAAAATTGAATATGATTTCTAAATGCCAGTGTATTTAATATACTGACATCACAGTGAATTTCTTGTCTAGGAAGAAACTGGGACTGAGTGCGACTCAAAACAGGTGGAAGATGAATCTGGAAGACAGGGGAATTGCCATTGCAAATTCTTGTTTTCTGCTCCTGGTAACACACTCCCTTCAGTCTCGTGTCTCATGAAGACCCTCTAATTCAGAGGCGTGTTTTGTCTTGATTTCTCATCTAACTTCTTGCTACACAGATTTTGAAATGAATTTAGCCTCAATTCTCATGCATTTTCTTTAAAAAGGATTAAGTTAATCTGAATTGTGTGTGGTGAAGAAAAAGGTGGTTGTGCTGTACTAGTAAGGACACAAGCTTTTTACTTAGTAATAGGTTAATATCTGAATATGGCTGTAGGTGTTTAATTCAGTTAGGTAAAGGGTTTAAATTAGAAGAAACTTACTGCAGTTGCAGAGTTTTTTGTTTTTTTCCTCTGATTAGGAGCAGGTAGTGGATTGCTTAATTTGTTGCATATATTTACTCATTGGTGTTCAGTTTACCTTTTGGAATTAAACTTCAAACTGAAATGAGGGTGCTGCATAATAATTTAAATCATGCATTCAAATATTAAAGTTGTTTATTTTCCCCTACCATCAGCCCTGGTGTGTGCTTTAGCCTGCTCTTTAAAGAAATGGGATTTCATGTGTTGGTCTGTCACTCTCCTGGTAGCTCTTGAACACACTGGACCATTTTGTCAGTAAGTGACAAGAAAACAAAAAGCTCAAACTGCAGTTGTAGGTTTTCTTCAAATTAGCTTTTATGGCAAGAAAGAACATTATGTGGAGAAGGGACTTAAATAAGGGCTCCTGTTGGAAGGCATTCTGATTGTACTCAGTATGGTAGGTCTTTCAAGAGATAGCAGACACTTAGCTGGGCAGTGCACAGCCAGCTTCCAACTGGGCCCAGAGTGTTGTGTGGGCTAGTGAGGGAGTTGGCTGAACTGCAGAAGGTAAGGGCAGGGGGCAGCTCTGAGAATGCTAGGCAGAAAGCCGTGGGAAAACCAGGCCTCATCATATAATTAATTTAGCACTGATTTGTACTCCTTTTAATTTATTTCTTACAAATTATGTTTATATGAATTGCATTTTCATGGTAACATTTAAATTACAGTGGAAGAATTTCTCATAATGATTTCTGTTTTGTAACTCCAATGCACTAGCCTGTTTGCAGAGTATTGGTGCTAGATGTTGCTCTTCAGTAATAGTGAATTTCCAGTTTTGACTTATTTTTGATCAAGTTCAGAAAGGTGTCTGTAGTGGATATGAAGTAATATTTTGAAATATATATGTTTGCAGAGGAATACAAAAGCACAGAACAGAAACAGGAAGGTTTTTTTATCAAATACAGAAATTGTTCCTCTGTTACGTCTGATGTGTTGTGTAAAATTTAGCAAACTTAGCTAACCTTAAATTCTGACATACTCAAATTGTCTCATATTAAGAAACACGTACAGTATAGTTCAAGACTACTGCTTAGAAGTGATTAGCTTGTTCCTTTCTGACCTGTTATGAAATAGTCTTACAGTTAAATAGTTTCTTTTGTTCATTAAGGATGTTAAGCTTTTAGAAATGTTCTTGAGAATAAAATATTTTAAATTTTCAGGCGGAAGTCATTACAAAAATTGCTGTGTAACATCTGAAAGGCAAAAGGATTTTTTAATTTACTAATGTGATTTTAATTAGAGAAATTGAAAGGCTACTTTAATTGCTTTAGTACAGTAAAAAAGAAATTTTCAGCTAAGTCTTTCCCAAATGAACTATGTCCTTGCTAATAATGTAACTTCTTGTTCCAGGAAATTTCCATGCCACATGGTTTTAAACAGAATATTATTCATGAGTAGTACATGGACATTGAATTGTTGCTGTTAAAAATGTAATCAAGTTGACTATTGTGTTAACATAGTTTTAAAGAAAACTGCTGTAGATGTTTTTGTTTTATATTGCTTCCCTTTTGGGAGAATTCTGTCTCACTTGGGCATCCTTGATTTCAAAGCTGCTCTCTGCAAGACAGTGTTTTCTATGCCGTTGTGCCCTTTTGTGATGCTTTGAGATCTCTTTTTTGTGTTTCTTTCCCCCATCTGTTGTGGTTTAGGAATGGTACTCCACACTTTAGTTCTCCCTCCGAGACTTTCCAAACAACACTGTCACTCTCTTGCTCCCCTTCTCCCCCTTTTCTGCACCCCAGCCCCCGGGGGGGGCAGAGAGGAGAACTGGATACACAAAAGGGAAAGATCACAGCTTGAGATAAGAACAATTTATTGGAAACAGCAATGAGATAAGAAAACAAACAGTAGCAGCAACGATATTAGTAAATATATAAAAAGAGAATTATTCACATGCAAAAATGCTCAAAAAATGCAGAGCCTGATTTGACAGAAGCCAGGTTGTTCCTGACTGTAGAGGAATGCGCTGCTTCTTGGAAATGAGAGAGGAATTCCTTTTCCCTGCCCCTGGCAATGATGTGAGATGGTATCAAATGACACAATGTCTTGGCCCCTCCCATTGGTTCTGGTTTGGAACCAAGACACCATCCTCATTTATTTCATTTTTCCAAGAAAATCAGTTCTGACAACTTTAGTTTTCCCAGATAAATGTCTTCCTGCATCTGGCATGTTCCCAAAAGCTGTTCAGTGAATGCCCTTACCCCTTCCAGAATGCCATTCAGCACCACCTGTGGAAAACCATCTTCTTCCTCATGCAGCCTAATTCTGAGAGGCACTTGCCTTTACGTGTCAGATGAATTTATCATTTTTACTGAAAACTGTCAGAGCTGGGGTAGGTCGGTGTCTGACGTAATTGGGGGCTGTAGTGCTGGGTCGGTCTGTTGGTGGCCAGCTTGCCAAGGCAGGATGCCAGCCTGCTCCAGACAGTGACCTTTCCTGCCACTCCTGTGAGGACTGCCAGTTTTTTCTAAATGCAAATGCGCACTGAAGTCCAGTGATTCTGGAACTGCAGCACAAGTCTGTGCATACAGTAAATCTTACACCAAATCTAAGGTAAAAAGCCTACATTACCTATATTGCCTTTTCTCTCTGCTGCCCTGCAGTGCTCTTGTCATATTCTGGCAGGAGTGCACAGCACCAGTGCCCTGGTGGGAATTGTACAGTATCTTACAGTGGGAAGGCTGAAGCAAGGCTTTAAAAGAAGAAAGGTGAAGTATTTTTTGGAGAAAAAAAGCCTGAATGTGTGATTCAGAGCTCTTAATTTCATTTTTGTAAATGTCATATGTATTTGTTTGTAAATTCCAGATTGTGAGCCATGCCTTTGGTGAAAAGGAACATTGAACCACGGCATCTCTGCCGAGGAGCTCTGCCAGAGGGAATTACAAGTGAACTGGAATGTGTAACAAATAGCACCCTTGCTGCTATCATACGCCAGCTAAGCAGCTTAAGTAAGTATCTGTAACTTGCTTCATGATGAAAAGCTTTGAGATGGATTGTTTTAAATGGCAAAAGTGTGCTATGGGACATAACCATTTATGTATTGTAATAATACGCTATTTCATAATATGCCTTTAGGCTCTTCTATATTTTGAAGTTTATTAAAAACCCAACCTTCCCCCCACCCCCAAGCCCCACTCCAAAAAACAAATTAACAAAAAAAACAAGCAGAAAAAAAAACCCACCACCAAGAAAAGCCCCAACCAAAAGACTGGAGCATGGAAAACCAGAAATTTCTCTAAGGTGAGAGAAATTAGTGCAAGAAACAAGACCAACACTTGAGTTCTTGCCTTTCAGTTCTATGGGATCAAGCCAGCAAACTCTTCTGCCTCTTGGCATCAAATGACACATTTGACTGAAATTTTAGTTTTTCATAGTGTGCTAGGATTTCTTAAGCCTTCTCTTTTATATATATATATATGTATGCTCCATTCATATGAATGAAATTAAGCACATTGAAAGGATGCCATTTACTGAACAAGCCTGCTGGCTACTGTTGAGGCAGACTAACATCAGCTCTGTACAGAGTAGCCTACACACCACACCTGTCAGGTGACACCACCACTTGCAATTCTAGAAGCATGACTGGAGTGTTTGCAAGATGAACAATATTTTTGATGAAAGGGATAAGAGATGTTTTTCAGACAGTCTTCAACAATCAGCAGCTGTTGTTTGTGCTGATAACGCTGGTTCTAGAAAAGAAATTACTGCTTCATCACTTGCTTCTCTTTGTGAATGGACGCGGTTTTAAAACTGAGAGTCTGTATGGAGCTCAGACTGTGGGGCCCACTGGTGTTCAGTTCATGATGATAGGATAAAGCCTTTGCTTAGGGAAAGAGGACAAGAAACACATTTCTTTAAAGCATTTCTTCTTTGCAGTAGTCAGGGATTTAGGGATTTTTCTGAGCTGGAGGTCCATCTGAATCATCCTATGTAATGAGCATTTGTAAAACTATCATCTGTGGTATTGCTTAGATCTGTTGAAATAGGGATTACACCTTCTTCTTGACCAATGACCTGTGGCAGAATGTCCCACAATGGAAGTTGACCTGTTTCTTCCTTTTGATACCTTCTCATTTTGGTGTGATGAAAAATAATGAAAAGTGCTTTCATCTGTGCATTTCTGTAATAATTTGTGATTTTATTAAGTCTTTGTGCTGTTCTCCTGGTGATATCTTTTCCAGGTTGAAGCATCCTGATCTGTAAGTGATCTTTTTGAATAGAAACCATTTTGTATTTCTGATCACTGTTATTTCTGCTTTGGATATGTAAGTTAGGGTATGTTGTTGGTTTTTTAAGGCAGAGTGCTGAGGACCTCAGCTCATATTCAAAACAGACTTCTGTTTTATCATTATTGCCCTAAGAATTTGTAGAACTTTGATTGTTGCTAAGCATTGAATTATTATTTTCAGATAAGCTTGCAAGTGATCCTCTGCCTGTCTTGAACAGCAGCTGACAATTTAATGTCTAATATTATTTAGAGTTACTTTGTGTTTGCATTGTCATTGAGTTTCATTTACTGTTTTCTCAGCCAGTTGCTTAGTAGGGCCATCCTTAAGTTTCAGAAAAGAGAGAATGGCTTATGTTCTAATTATTCTGAAGGAGACATGATAAGACCTCATTTTGGTATTGTGCTATGATTGTCCAAGTGTGGAAAATACACTTTTTACTTGTCTGACTTGCTAGAAATGTGTACGGCTTTGATTTATCCAGATTTGGTCTTTGGGCTAATCTGTTATACAGGGTATTTAGATCCTCTTATGATCGTTGCTGAGGAACTAACTACTTATATTCGTATCCGGCAGTTTTCCCTTAGCGGATTTCTAGGGTCATCTGAAGTCTTTGTAGACAGCCCCTAAAGTTCTGTTAGTGTCAAGTTAAAGATCTGTGCAAATAAATGATCTGTCCTTAGTCTAAACAGATGAATATGTGGTGTTTAACAAGTGAAATGTACCACCATTCTCATCCGAAGTCTTGAAATATGTCATGTTTGCAGAGGGTTTTTTTCTGCGGGCAGCATTTGCTTTGCCTGTCTTTTGAGCCAACTGGGAGCAAGGAAATGATCACAGAAAAATGCTGTGCTGGAGCTGAAGTAGTATGTCCTGCTGACTGCATCAGAGCTGCATGGTGTTCCCACAGCTTGAGGCAGAGAGCGAGCAAGTTCAGGTCTATCTTGCAGTCACATGGTTTTTTAGTGTTGCACTGTGAGTTCAGTGTGGATTTTAAAAACTGGCAGGTCTGTACAGTTGCATACAAACTTGGCTTGCTTCTGCCTCTGCTCTTTTTGGGAGACGTGAACAAGTTCCTATCCAAAGGGAATGTGCTCTCAGGAGAGATTTTTCTGTGATGTTTTCAGATTTGGGTTTATTTCCAGCCAGCTGGCTCAGAGCACAGGCAGAGTGAGCAGCGTTCTGTATGAAACTGTGCACTTTTATGTAAGGCAGAATCTTGTCTAGGGGATTCACCTCCACTTGAGAGGAGAGAATCTGCTGTAGGGGAAGGAGCATTTGCAGTCCATACCTCTAAGAAGCATGGAGGAAGTGTAATCTGTGGAGACTTGGAAGACTTTTTTTTTTCATGCAGAGAACAACATCCATCAACTTGCCCCCTAGTATTTTCTTGGGTAGATTGGCCATTGGCTCAGTTTCACTAGTTTTTGTGCAGGCCTGAGCACTCTGCATCCCTCTGTGTCACTTTCCTCTGTAGTACTGCTGAACCAGGCTGAGTTGGAA
Source organism: Peucedramus taeniatus (assembly GCA_013400575.1). NCBI lineage: Eukaryota > Metazoa > Chordata > Aves > Passeriformes > Fringillidae > Peucedramus > Peucedramus taeniatus. Next base: position 210,578 of record WBNO01007747.1, read on the forward strand.
AGGTTGCTTTTTTGCCATCAAGTATCATGCTAGAGGTACAGTGAGAAAGGAGATGGGAATCAAGACCCAGTCAGTAACAGCCTACCACTTCTGCATCTTTAAAAAAAGAGGAGGAGTAAACCATTGTTCTAATGTTTCTAGTTAATCCAGTTACAAATAGGTGAGTGGAATCACTGTCTTCTGTAGTTGGAGAGAACCTTAGAAGGAAGGACTACATAATTTCTTAGATAGGTTTTTAAATTAATGTATAGGTTGGCCACATGTTGGGCAGCACCTATTGTTTTTAAATTATTGTCTTACAGTACCAAAATCAGCTCTTAAATTGAAAGACACATACTTTTTTCCTGCTTATTTCTGTTTTGTTAAAGATCTAATTTAAACAATGGCAACATAGGAAACACTTGAAGTATTATTTTATTTCTAAAACTTACTACATCATGTTAATCACAACAGCATGTCCAATACTGCTTTACCATGTCACTGTTTTCACAGACAGGAGATTGACAATCTGTCTTTCACATGTTCTGGGCTAGCAAGTGTTGAAAAAAAGTCAAGTATTAAAAGAAGTATGCTCCCACTTTGCCTTCTGAAAGATAACTGACAAACATCCATCTCCTTGACTTCTCTAGGGGTGATGTGTTTAATCCTAGGATGTGGCAGGCCTCTCTCAGCAGGCTGATTTCAATATATCAGCATAAACTAACATCTATTAAAATTGATTGAGCTCTGAATGCTGGTGGCTGAAGAATGTAATAACTGCTTTATTTAGCTGAAGAGTTGAAAAGCTTATTTTTTCCATAGCTTGGAATAACATCTTCCTTTGGAGCAACTAAATCAAGTGGGGATTATAAGTGAATTTCAGCTAGCTGCTGTGAGCACTTAGAGAACACTTTTAGTGTGAAGGCAGTTGAACACAGGCACAGGTAGCCCAGAGGAGTTGTGGAGCCTTCATCCTTGCAAGTGTTCAAAACCCAGCTGCTGAGAATCCTGTCTCATTGTGCTCTGAGCCGGGAATTGGATCGAATGATTTGGAACTTCAGCTATTCTGTGGTTGTGTGTGACTTGTTTTGGAGGAGAAGGAGATTAAGAGCAGTTAGATACTTTCTTATCCAACTTCCACTGACATATCCTAACATTTTGGGTTAGTTGTTGGCTGATCTTGTACATAGTAATGAAAACTATTGCTGTTAAAGTCCTTCATTCAATGGCAATCACTTTTTTTCTTGTGATTCACAGTGTTTTCAGATAATGTTTTAGTCTAGCTGTTGTTTCCTCTCCCTTCCCAGGTAAGTGACCAAGAAAAGGCCAGATAGTCCTGTTGACTTCCTAAGTGGGGCCATTTTTTTACACTGAATTATTATCTCCAGATGTTCATAGGATGGGATCTTAACTGAAATTTTCTTTGTATTTTTACTTTTCTTTGTGAAGTATTAAGGTTGCTTATTGGACCCAACTTATGGGTCCAATAAACAGTCAATAATGACTGCTTTGGAAGTTCTGTCGTTTAGGTGGTTAATTCATGTTCCATATTCTTCCAGCTAATGAGATAGTTTTACTTTGTGTTGTCCCCCCCCCCCTCCATTTCTGCTCTTCAGACTCTTCTTGATACAGGTCTTTACAAGATGAGCTTAATTCAGAAGTAGGGTTTTAAAAATTGGTTTTGTTTAAAAAGCATGGTTAAGTGCAGGAGGCATGACTTTTTTTTCTACAAGGATTTCTTGAGAGGGTTGGGCTGCAGAAATTGTAGAAGTAGACAAATGAAATAGCAGTATGTGGGTAGGAGGGACCATCAATTCAATGAGTGGGAGCAGTGATTTTGGGTGGAATCTGAAATTTGTAGGGGAGGTTCTGGGGCAGGTGAATTATTAAACTGGGGATCCGGAACTTATCTGGAGTGGATGAGAGTTCATTTCTTCTGGGGCACGAAGAGAGTCAAACAGTGGATGAGTATACCTTGTCCTGTGGGAGGACTGGGGGAGGAATGGCCATGCACAATGATCTGTGTATCGGGGAGAGACTTGGTTTATCATGTGGCACCTTCTGTCCACTGTAGCACTTTCAAGGAAGGGCATGAGGCTGTAAATCCGTACTAGGCATTGGTGAGGCCACACTTTGAGTACGGTGTCCAGTTCTGGGCCCCTCAGTTCAGGAAGGACATTGAGGTGCTGGAGTGGATTCAGAGAAGGACAACAAAGCTGGTTAAGGGTTTGGAGCACAAGTCTGAGGAGCAGCTGAGGGAGCTGGGGGTGTTTTGCCTGGAGAAAAAGAGGCTTGGGCGGGGACCTTATTGCTCTCTAGAAGTGCCTGAAAGGAGTGTGTAGCCAGGTGGGGGTCGGCCTCTTCTCCCAGGTGACAAGTGACAGGATGAGAGGACAAAGTCTTAAGTTGCTTCAGGAGAGGTTTAGGTTGGACATGAGGAGGAATTTCTTCACAGAACACTGTCTGTGATTAGAAATTGGAATGAGCCGCCCAGGAAATTGTGAAATCACCATTCCTTGGAGGTGTTTAAGAAAAGACTGGATGTTGCACTTGGTGTCATGGTCTAGTTGACGTGATAGTGTTTGAACACAGGTTGGACTCGATGATCTCAGAGGTCTTTTCCAACCTAATTGATTCAGTGATTTGGTGATCTGGACTGCACTGTCCACTCTCACAGTGATTGAGAACATAGAGCAGGTGAAAGGGAGGCTGAAAAGGTTGTGCACCAAGTCCAGCGTGGCTGCGGGTAAGTGTGGTCAGTGGCCTCTGACCCTCTCTCAAATGACTCCAGGGACAGCAGCATATGCAGTCGGCATTTGTAGAGGTATGGGGGCTGCTGTTTTTATCTGTTTCATGCTGCTTTAATTTTGATGTTGGCCTGTGCTACTGTGGATTGCAAGGTTTTAATTTCAAGATGTACTTCAGAAGTTTTTATTGACTACAGTAACTTTAGGCCTTTTCATCACAGAGGCAGGTTTTAATGCTCAGTTGTCTGTCAATTGGCACTAGTTCAGCTACATAAGGATTAGAATGTGTAAGGCTCTCTGTGTTTTTAAGAAGACTGCTACCAGGATGTCCAGAAGAATAGACTTCAGGCAGAATTTATGGTATATTTTGACTTTTTTGTACAAATCTGTTGCCCCAAATTTTGCTGAAGGACAAACTGCCCTGTTATAATCCTACAGCTACTGTGTTTTATTATACTTCATGATATTGAAGTCATTTGTCTTGTGTTTTGTATGCCACTAGCAAAGGGATTTCCTTGTCTATTTTCTTACACAGGCAAACATGCTGAAGACATATTTGGTGAATTGTTTAATGAGGCCAACAGCTTTTACATCAGAGCAAATTCCCTCCAAGACAGAATTGATCGCCTTGCTGTCAAAGTCACCCAGCTGGATTCAACAGTGGAAGAGGGTAGGTAATTACAAGAAAGCATTGAGCCAGAAGTGATGTTGACAAGAGCACAGTATTTAATTGCACGATAACCTCTGTCTTTTCAAAGTAATCCTGTAACGATATTTCATCTTGTTGTCTCAGTAAGGCAAGCTGGGAATAATCACTTTAGCAGAGCAAGTGAAAGTATTCTTGAGTCAGGAAGCCCCTGTAGTAATGGAGCTATTAAGCTGCCTTTTTCACAAGGAAAACTTTGAGTTTGTGAGTGTAGTAAATCATAAATGAATAAATATAGACCTTACTGGGAGTAAGTCTGAATATTGGAAAAAGTTTGAGACACTGGGTGTCCCTATCAGTATTAGGGTAGGGTAATCACAAACTACATTAGTACATGAGTCTGCGCTGTGGTCATCAAAAATCTTTTCATGCTCTGTATCTAAGCGTGGCACTGTATTTAGATCAGCTAGGTGAAGTTCTTTAGAGGGTTCTACTCATTAGAAACTGTATTTCCTTTAAAAATATTTCCCAATTATGAGCTTGGTCATTCACTTCATAAACACATGGTAAAAACAAAGGATTTAAGTAACATAATTATATTGCTGAAAGCACTTATTTGGGTAGATAAAGCATTTCTCTGTCTCGCTTTAAAAGCTGTTAACGTATATCTTGGCCTCCATGCTACATGTCTGAGCCAGCCAATGCCTCTCCTTCCTGTTTAGATGATTCCTGACGTTTACTAAAATGTAAAAGCTTTTTCTATCAGTACAGCAGTGTAATATTGACTCAGTTAATGCTACTTGTAATATATTTAGTAGTGCTATTTATATGGCTTATATATTTCACGTGCCATTCAGATTTTTGTAGCTTGTATATTTCTAGTGCCAATTATTAGTGCCAATATTAAATTTTACTGTTGATATTTAATAGTGTGATGCTGTAATATTTAGCCTTCCTTTTTTAGCTAGTTACTGTCTGGAAATTATTACGTGTCGTTGTTTTATGGTTTTGGAACATATTAACTGTTGGACTATCACAGCTGTCCACAGAAGCTGTAGATGCCCTATCTCCAAAGAAACCTGGTTAATTGAAAGGTGGTCTTGTCCATGTTGGGGGGATTGGAATGAGATAATCTTTAAGGTCCCCTCCAAACAAACCACTCTGATTTTTTGGTGCAAGCATTTGGCTGTCTTAGGAGTCAAGAGCTGTATGGGAACATAAACTAACCTCCTATGGGATCACTATTCAGCCTCGTTTTTAAAGTATATTGTGTTGGTACTATGAGCCAACTAGATGACATTAATGTACGGTACTTTTGAAAATGCAGTTCTCATCTTGGTATTGCTGCTGTTTCTTTCCCCCCCCGCTTCCCTTTTAATGCCTCATTAATGTCTCATTGGTGTTATGCAGTACCACCCAGCTAGTTTTCAGAGTTTGGAGAATAATTAAAAGCAATCTTTTGGAAGGGGAAACTAGTGTATGGACTGAGAATTTAATCAGTGTTTATTTTAAATTGTCAGCAGTTGTTACTTTTGCATTGCTAATCATGCTTCATATTAATAAGCCATATATACAAACTGCTGTCACCTTAGTGTCAGTAAATTTTATTCGCTATTTCACTGTAGAAGTTGAAGTCTTTATAATAATTCATTGTACTGTCAGAAATAGAATGTTTCTGGATAGCTTCGGCATTTAAGCTAAATGTCAATTGCAAGGTTGTTTTAAAAAGCCCTTCACATTTGATTGCATCAGTGATTTCTTTAATTCTTAGCTATAACTAATACAGTGTATATAAAAATATTTTATCTATAAAAAACTACAGTTGAAAAAACATTTTAAAATAATGGAGGTTAAGTTTTCAAAAATAAATAAATAATTTATTCTGAAAATCTCCAGAATTTTTTTTTAATTCTTTTGAATGTCTTCCATCAAACAAGAATGAAATAATTCAGATATATACATCTAAAAAATCTGTCTGAAATACCTTATACTTACAGGCAGGTTTAAATAGAAAGTACTTTCAGAAATGATGTTTGATACTTCAGATGATGTGAATGGGGGAACAACTATTAGACATTAAATATTCTATTTTTAGGTTTTGCTATTGTAAAAGTTACAGAAGAAATTAAGTAATTCTTGGAGTGAGAAGCAAGACCTCAGCACAGATAACAAAAACAGTTGTACAGAGAAGTCTGAATGGGAGTTGGTGTCGATCATGACAGACAATAACAGTGTAAAATTTCATTGCTTTGTCTTTTTTCAGGTCATCAGTATACTACATTTTTGGCCATTACTGTTCATTTACCTTGTGAAATTTTTCACAGTTTGTCCTTGAGACTCAATAAATTGGATGAATGGGCAGGAAGTATTAGATTAAATGTCAATGGGAATAAAAGGAGACTAAGCCCTGGTGCGTTTTGTTTGCACAAGTCCTACAGCTTTCACTCTTATAAAACACTTGAATTGAATCCAGAAGTGGTCAGTGTCATTGTAGACAACCCAGTGAAGACTTCAACATCCTCTTCAACTGCAGTCTAAAACCTGTATTTCAGGTGCTTAGTGGTGGAAGATGCTATCAAGGGCTTGCTGCCACTTGTAAATTGTGATTGGCCTTTAACTGGAGCTTCTTTAACAACGATTGCTGCATCTCATGAAAACTTGTATTAAGAGTGAAAGAAAGTTTTGATAAAAGTGACAGGAACAATTAAAACCAACTTCAACCTTTCATTTGAAAAGAAAGAATGAAAAGCCTGGTGTCATTTTCTCCAGAGCTGTGTATGTGAAAAGATAAAATGAAAGTACAAGAACGCAAGTATTTCTCTCTGTAGAGACATGAGCAAAACTTAAGAGCAAGGAGTGTTTAGTTATATGGGAAGACATAGGAGTTAAAAGAGAGTAAAATAAGTGGAATTCTGTCTCTCACAGGAGGTTGCTGCAGCTGTAATTTAATTATACGTAGAATGGGCTGGAATGTGTATAGATAGCATGTGCAATTATAAAACACACTGTGTCAGAGGAATACCAGACCTTGTGTTTCAGTCTTGAAGCCAGTCTTTCTGCTGTTAGAACTCCAGGATAAACCTTATAAAAAGGGGAAATGGTTGGACATCTGTATGTGACAAGATTTTTGCATCATCTTCGAAGATACAGTCCATGGTCCCATTATTTTAACTGAGGTTCTGGACCAAGTGAGACTAAAATCTGTTTTATTATGGAGTTCTTACATGCCTTTGTGCTTAAATATCAGGATTATCTGCTAAGGAAAAACCTGTCTTTCTGTTAACTTGCTGAAAATACTTCAAATAAATAGTTAAAAATGGATGTTGTGTATCCACTTTCATTTGTTTCAGACGTATGGTAAATGAATTTCTGTTTCTAACAGTATCCTTACAGGACATCAACATGAAAAAAGCATTCAAGAGCTCAACAGTTCAAGACCAGCAGGTAGTTTCAAAGAACAGCATTCCGAACCCGGTGGCTGATATTTATAATCAAAGTGACAAACCACCACCTCTGAATATTCTTTCACCTTATAGGTAAGAAAATATTGATTGTTTACCTTCTTGTACTTTACCCATGATTTCCTAATTGTATGCAGAGAATAATTCTAGCAGAGAGGAAAAGCTATATTGATTATTGAGATTTGATTTTTCAAGATTGATAAAACTCAATCTGCAATAAATAATTTATTTATTTTTAAAGAATGTTATATCACAGCATTTGCAGTGTTATTTAATTTTTAAGAATAAGAATTTTTAATTGGAAGGTAAATGTGTATGATTTATGACCAAGGGATGTGTTTTTGCTGCTGCTACAGACAGTGGTGGTATTTGTTTATGGACATATAACAACTGGTTAGTAAGGGTTGTTATTGATCAGCTTGAGGCTTGGGTGTTCATCAAAAGTAAGTTTTCTGGATTTAAAAGATACTAGTTCATGTATTTTTAACTTTTCTTTGGCTGCTTTTCCAGGGATGATAAGAAAGATGGATTGAAGTTCTATACTGATCCTTCTTATTTTTTTGATCTTTGGAAAGAAAAAATGTTACAAGATACTGAAGATAAGCGAAAAGAAAAGAGGAGACAAAAGGTAAAAGCAGAAACATAATAGCACATTTGTGCATTACAATTTTATGTGCAGTTGTCCATGCATAAAAGTTTCCAGGTCATACTTAGTTTGTGTGCATGGAAAGATTGTTCCTCTTTGTGTGGCTGTAGATTCAGTGCATTCCATTTTTATAGCTTATCCTGTCTATTTTAAGAAGGCAACAAATTGAATTTTAGGAGTGCTGTGATTATTTTCCAAGATGCTGTCTTGAATCCTTTGCCAGTATCTGTTTATTGGTACCCAGAAAAGTGGCCCTTTTATGCTCCAGAAAAAGACACTGTAATGGGAGAGGAAAATAATTTGAATTAGTTTTTTCCATTCCTGTTTCCCATTTTTTCCATTCTGATTTTAAAGGAAAAAATACAGATGCTTTTATAGAATTTATAAAATCACTTGAGCATTTCTTTATTCATTTAGAACGATTTCTACAAAACTACTTTGTATATATAAGTTAGTTTTGGACTTTAACTTAGGCAACACATCCCGCTTATTTCGGTCCATGGTATATTTTTTGTAAATTTTAATTGTCTTATTACAGTCTACAAATGCAAATATGCTCAATTCCAATCATGTAGTATTATAGTCATACATCACAGAAATACCTCTTGATAAATTCTAGCTGAAGTGCTATTTGATTAAATTTATGCCATGTCCGACTAAGAAGACAGCAGCATAAACTTGAGTTTGTGGGGGTAAAGTTCACTTTGTGATGGGAAGAAATCTCAGGTTTAGCTTTCCAGAAGATGGTTTTCAAGTATTTCATGATCTGTGTCCTTTGAAGAGCAAGATGGTTTGGGTGAGATGTCTCCCAGGCACACTTTGTTCCACAGGTTGCTGAATCAAATGTCCTTTTTCTTTTATTCTTGTCCTTATAGTAGCAGTAACCAGGAATGAATCCAGAGCATTTATTGACAATTTGATAGCTGAACTTAAATTTTCAATCTTTTACATGAGAATTCTTTACTCAATTTGTTCTCTACAGAAGCACAAAACTTGATAGTTGTTGAGAAACTCTGCAGGTGAAATAAATGTGTATTGTTTAACAGAGTACAAACTAGACATCCAAATGCCATCCTACTCAGCTGACCAAACAGCTGGTTTTTAGCCTCAATTTTTTAGGTGCTTGGTGAAATCTGAGAGTAGTCCCTGCACCAGAGAATCAGCTTTCCAGTATTATTTTGATAATTTGCCCTAGGTGCTTGAGCTGTTGCAGCAGGAGGTTTGTGAGCTGTTTAATTTTCTTCCCTCAAATATCATGCTTTTTGTTTCTGTATACAGTTTAATTGAAAATATCTGTCAGGCTTCCTCTGATTTGGCTCTTTCAGGAGAACTTTTTTCTGAAGAAAACTGTAATTTTAATTCTTTAAGTTTAAAATCTGTAGTCTATTTTTTCACTTTCTGTAGATCAGTGTCTGAGAATTCAGTGTAGTTTTGACTTGGTGTGAATCAGTAGTATTCTAAATTGAATTACTGTAGGTAGGGCAGTTGTGACTAAACAAATGATAAGCTGTTCTAGTTTGCTCTTTATTGTGCTGGCTGTTTGTCTGACAATAATTAGCTATTCAAGCAAGTTAAAATTTTTACATTTGGAAATGTTGCATTTCAGAAATCATTCTTGATGACTTGTGTTTTGATAGGATTTTATAAATTTGTGGTCCGGAATATACTCTAGGCTTGTGCTTCCAGTTTTTTGAAAGTATTGCAAATACTTGCTGAAGCTACTTTTTATTACTAGCTCTTAATTCTTTATTAAGATGCTTAAAATATCGTTTGCTAATTCTTGATGCAAATATCAAACTTACAATTAACTCAGCCCTGTTTGAAGGCTCTAATATGTTTGTGTTTGCTGAAATAATTTCCTGCCAACATGAATGACTTGTTTTCTGGCCTAATCTACAGCACCCACTTGTCTGCCACAGCTTCTATTGCAGTTAGTTAAAAAAAAGTAACTCCTCTTAATATTACTTTAATTTTCTGAGAAATATTTCCAGCTTTAATTATCTAGAAAGGCTTCAGCTCCCCTACGACTCTGTCATCTTTTCCCTGATTAATAAAGCTAGAGCTGTCACCATTGTCAAGGGAGTGAAACTGCTACTGGAACAACTTAAAACTTCTCTTAGATGTACATGTAGCTTTGTCAGCTGCTAGCAATAGGGCTGCCCCACTGTTTTGGAAGACATTTAATGTTTTAGAGATGTATTGATATAATATTTAATCAAAATGTCGCTACCAGTAGGGTTTAGTACTACTTGAGTAAAAAGGATTCAAGTGTATTTATGCTTACAGATGCTGATCTGGAACAACCTGTCCAGCTGAAATCTGATCCAATTAAAACCAGCTAAACTTTGTGTTTCTTTTTTGTTGTTTATACTTACCTTTTCATAAAAAAGGTAATCTCTTTAAAACTAAACTTGTAAATAGTAAGCAGTAACTGTAAGCACTCATGATTGTACAGGAACTGTATCAAAACGATTGTCTTCCCAGTAGCATCATATATTGGTCAAAAGGTGAATATTTTATTTAGAATCTTGCAAGAAATATGTAGTTGTGACTCCCAGATGACAAAATTGTTGTTCTGAAAGAAGACAAAACTGATTGTTTTCAATGAAAAGGCTTACTTGGGCTTTCTTCTGAAATATAACATGACTCAGGTAATAAAATCTTAAGAAGTGAATCAGGCTAAAAGTCGAAAATTAAAAAAAAAAAACAACAAATATTTGCAGCAAGTAATTGAAAAAGACAGGTGAAAAGCTTTTAACAAGCATATATTCAAACGTGGCAATTAGCAAAACTTTCTAAGTTTAAAACAAAGTGTGACTGAATCTGTGTCCTTTCTACTCCAAATCTTGTATTGGCAGAATTTGATGTGAAAAAGTGGTTATCAGATGTGAAAAGGGTGTGATTCGAAAAAGCTTGTGGTGGAAAAATATTTTGGGAGAACTGATTAAGAACCAAGATGATCAGTGTTATTTAACATAAATCTGACCAAAAATCTGTTTGCTGTAGAAATGAGCAAGAGTCGTCAAAACATTTGGGTGTTGAACTTTGAGAAGTCTTTTCTGTCATTCTAAATGTTAGCAGGGTCAGCAGGTCCCTCATGCAAACATGCATGAACGAGCAAGAGGTCCAAAACAAGGACAAATAAGCCATTTGTCAGGTTCCTTGTTAGTTATGTAATGCCAAACACATTATTTCAGAATTATTTACTCAGTGCTGTTTGACATTTGGAATAAAAAACCTGTGTTCATCTCTGATGAACTTTTTGTTGAGCTGGCACTCCAACTATTATCCCTTATTTTGTGGGTCTAGATTCCCCCATAAAAGGCTTGCCTACCAGAATTTGACCAAGCTCTCCTCTCAATACAATTCATTGACTGCATTCTTGGAATAGCAATATAATTATTTCCTGAGAAGCTATTTTTTAGCAGCCAAAAGCCTAATACCAACCTTCTAATAGATCAGACGTGGATTCTAAGGTGTGGGATCTAGAGCTGATTGAAAAAAACCCTATGCTCTCATGAATACTGAGAAAAGGAGTAGCAGACCCTTCTCAGTCTGAATTGAGCAATCTTTGTTTTTTGTGCTGAGGCACCAGTATGATTTTTATAGTCATACTGAGTAGTCAGAAGTAGGCGAGTACAACATTTCCAAGGCATGAAAGCATTGGGTCCCAATATTAGGAAATCTGTCAGTGAGGTAAAGATAAATAGGTATGATAAACACTGACATAGGTTGAGCATGATGTTATATTGAAAAATAAAAGCAAGCCAAATTTGTCATGAACATATCAAGCTGTAATATACTGCTGGCCTGAGTATTACTGACTCACTGCAGAGAAAATTAGTATAATTCATTTTTACATCAATGATGAGGAGAAACTAGGAGGAATTTTGGTCGTTAGTTAGATCTAAGAAGGGAGAGGAAGTTAAAACAAACAAAAATAATTTCACATAATTAGGGAAGTGTGTCCAATTTCTCCATACTTCCCCTGGCCCTGTTGATTGTGACCATAATGAATAACCAGAATAGCCCTGAGCTTATTTAACCTTCTCAGAAGTTTGATTAGATGCAAATTACAAGTGCTTCAGGATGGTTTAAATAAAAGACATGATGTCAACTTTCTGGCTTTTAAAATTGGTCACATTTTTGTATTAGGAAATCCAGGAGATTGGCATCACAGTAGCACATGCATCCTAACAGAACAAAGGCAAATCAAAAGTCCTGCTACTAATGAGGTTCATAGTGTAAAGAGATACTCTTATTTTAGTGCAGAGAAATTTTATGAAGACTTGGCTTCATCTGTAAATCTGGTCTTATTTTCATGCGCTCTAACTGCATTTTAACCAGCTTTTTTCCTTTCCTTTTTTCTCTCTCTTTGCATGCTTTATTTCTTTTGTTTGGACATTAGGAGCAAAAGCGTATAGATGGCACCACCCGTGAGGTGAAAAAGGTTAGAAAAGCCAGGAACAGACGCCAGGAGTGGAATATGATGGCATATGACAAAGAGCTTAGACCTGACAACAGGTTGTCTCAAAGTGTGTACCATGGAGCATCTTCCGAGGGATCACTGTCCCCAGATACTAGGTCTGTGTACAGCAAAGCTGTTTGTTATACCACAGTTGTATGTTCAGCAATACTGAGTAGAATTAGGTGTTTTTACAGGATGGGAATAGTTAGACAAAACATACAATGCATGTTTAAAACGTTCTTTTCAAATTTATTTTAAAGCGTAAATGGTGTAACAGATTCTGTAATGATTTTTTTTTCCTCAGCTTCACATGAGCACTTTGTCATCTTAATGTTATGTATTGCAGAGAAAGAAGTGTTTGCTGCGTGCTTTGTGTTTCATCTTCAGTAGCTGTAGTTACAAAACATTTAAGCCTCTACTAGATAATGTCAGTAGCTCTTCCTTAGTGTCTAGTTTGTTGTTTGGTGCCCTGCTGGTAGCTTAATAAATATTTTTCTGTGATCTACTCTGTTGAGAATACTTTTGCTTGTAAGGAATGCTTCGGTGGGAGAAGAGTTCAGCTTTTTGATGTTTTATTAGTCTAAAAACCAAGCTACAAAGCCAGATGAGATGTTACTGCTTGAAATAACAAAAATCTCTGCTTGGAGATACGCAGCAGAATTCATCTTCATTGACTGAGATTCCCTTGGAGCACAGTGGGAGTTACCTGATGTGCATTGAAGTCTTAGTTTTTGCACTAAGCTGGTCTCACCAGAGGATTTTCCCACTTATTTTATTTCCTTTGTCTGTTTTGATTATGTACTAGCAATAGGCATAGAAATAAATAGGGTCCACTGGAAAAAGTGTTTAAATTGTTTAATGGCTAGGTTTAGGAGGCAGCTACCACTGCAAGAGTGTGGAATGATACCTTTAGTCCACTGTCCAGTAGAGATTAATTTAAAAGAAAAAAATCTGCTCAGAACTTTGCAACGTTGTGATCTTTGTAAAAATTAATGAACTTGTAATTGAAACAGTATTTGTATTGTAATAGTGTTTGATATTGCTGTTGGTCTTTCAATAATGTGTTCAGACTCCCTCACTGTCTAAAAACTGTTGTTTGTTTAGTTTTATTTTACAGTTTCTAATGCAAAACTTTGTCTCCTGTTAGTCTCAATGAAACACTGCAGACTGACAAAGCTTTACATAGGTCGATCTAGCAAAAGCTGTGGATTTTTTCATTAGGAGTTCTGTTTCACACTTGAGTTTTTTTTTTTTTCAGATTTAACACCTTGCTTCCAGGATTCCTGAGTTTAAATTATCATATTGAAGTGATTTGTTTTTATCTCCCAGCAAAGTCAACATGTATTTGGCTGTTTGCAGATATGTGGTATTTGCAATCTGTGGGATTTTTTTAAGCAGAAATTGTAGGATGTGTCTGTGTTGGATTTTGATGTTGTTTGTGTGACAGATACCTCATACTTACTTATGCCTTTTATATTTTATAAATTATGGAGTATTTTACATTTCAGTTAATCAAATATCTGAGACTGAGTCCTGAAATCTGTTTCACATCCATGAAGGGTTAGTTCTGAGAATGGTAGTGAGGTGGAGAGAGGGCTTTCTATTTTTTCACCTTGGAGTAGTCTTAAGCTATAAAAAACCCATACATATAGAAATATGTACTGGTCTGAGAGACATTTTCATGCCAGCTACTGCATGAGCAGTGTTTTGTAAGTCAGGTTCCAAAGAAGTGTATTTGATTATACTGTCCTTTTTTCTACTACTAAAGTGAAAAAAAGGTCGTATTTTTTCTCGTTTGCTAATTTTAAGACTTAAGTATTAAATGTTGGCATCCTGGTGTTTGGACTGTGGCAATTTACAATGTATTTGTTGTACTTATTGTACTTTAGAGAGAGAAACACAAGCTGAATCCAAACAGAAACCAGCAAATTAATGTGAGAAAAGTAAGAACAAGAAAAGAAGAGTGGGAGAGAAGGAAAATGGGCATTGAGTTCATGAGTGACGCAAAGAAAATGGAACAGGCAGGAAGCATGAAAGAGGACAAAATGCCCAAAGGGTTTGTTATTTTGTTTTGCTCAAAGCCCTGGCTTTTTGTTGCTTACCTTGCTTCCAGTCTCACAGATAAATGCATCAGTTCACTGTGTTCACTAAAAGCCAGGCTGCACAATTGTTCATTACTAAAACAAGTCTTCACAGTAATGGGATGAAAAGATCCTTTTGCTCCCTCTCTTGGGCTTATTTGACAGAACATCCTAGACTTTGTATCTTTATGAACTCTCTGCTCAACTAATACTTATATTTCCCAGTTTCTTTAAGCCTTTCCAACAAAATTAATTGTGCAAACAAAATAAAAAGCATTTTCTAACTTTCAAAATTGGTTTTCTTTGCATTGGTAAAATATGTTCTTCTGCATAATTGCAAGTGCTTGTAGTATTGCTTTTCTTTTTCTGCTGCCACTGTTAACTTGGGGTAGGCTGGTAAGTATTGCCATTTCAAACAATGGAGTGTCAAAATCATTGACAAAAACCATAAGCTTCATTATGGCTACTAAAATTCTTGTGCTTTCTATGGACTTAAAAGGGAGTGGTGCTTGATAAATCAGGGAATCCTCTTGCAAGAAAAATACTGCTGATTGTATTCTTTTTAGCTTGTTTTGTCAGTTATTTAGATAATGCCCTGTTACACTCACATAATCTGTTCTTCTGCATCAATTTACTTTAACTTTAGGTCCCACGCATCAGATGTTACAGATTATTCTTATCCTGCTACTCCGAATCATTCCCTCCATCAGCAGATAGCAATGCCTTCCTATGGAGCAGGAGATGGTCCACAGTACATGGCAGCATCCCAAAGCCATGAGCACGAATACAGACCACCCTCCACCACCGTACGACACGCCACTTTAAACAGACCTCAGCAACCACCTCCACCTCCACCCCAGCCTTCAGATGGACAGCACGGCTCAGTACCTGTGGTACCAGCAGAATATGGGTAAATCTGATTTATTCTAGTGGATTCTGGGCAAAACCAGAGAAATGCATGTTTTTCATAACCATCGTAATGTGTAATGCATCAAAGAAAAAGACCCCAAATACGTTAGTTACCTCCTTGGGGAGGACAGAAGAAAATTAGTATAATTTCTATGTATGAACCGAATTTAAGTGAAGAAATAGTGCAAGCAGAAATAACCAGGTTTGTATTGAATGAAGTGTGTATTGGTGAAGTCAGTATGATTGTAAAATATTAAGGGTGCCTAATGCAATATTGAAGAAGGGATAATTTTTCTTTAAAGTGGAAAGTAGTTACAGGGTAATTTAGATAAGATTTTAAACTTCAGGAAATGGACAGAAAGAGTATTGTTGATTGTGATTAATCTGGCAGTCTTTGTTGCATCCCTAAAATCCCTGAAAGACCTTATTAGAGAAGCTTATGACAGAATTGGAAGGGGTCTTCTCAGGCACAAATTCCATACTGCCACAGGAGGAATGCCACTTTTTAATTCAGGACAGAGATTAATCAAACGCCTGTGTGGATATTTTGCCTGAATGCATTCTGAAGGAAGGCTTGCTCCAGAGTTCTGGTTCTCCTGTAGCAAGAAAACATCTGTTTTCTAATGAGTCCGTGTTTGATCTTTTGTGTAAAAAGCTTAAACTTTCAAGTTGTAACCCCAGGAAAATTGTAGTCATTCTTGCCTGTGTTGTTTTTTACTATGCAAGCCAAGGTTTGTCATCCTTGCTTGATGCATCCTGGGCTAGCATTTGCCTGATTCATGGCTGTTGTGCTGCAGATGACTCAGTTAGGATGGACTGCTCCAGCCTGCCCTTCCTCTGTTGTTTCCAGTGTGTAAGACATTACTGTGCTTCGTCTTCAGGTCCATGACCATTGTCAGGGTGTTGCAGTTATCATATATCACTGGCATGTGTCACTCCATGTCATCAGTCACTTCGCTTCAACTCCTGGCTCCTGTATCTAGTTCTTTACCTACTTCATAACTCTTATTGATTCTCATTTTTTTCTGATTAAGATTTCTTTCAGTGACATTTTAACAAAGAAATGAGCTCTTCCCTGTGCCTCCTGTTTAAAGAATTGATCAAATGTATCAATTTAATTAAATTATATTTAAATGGATAAATTTGACCAAAGAAGCACATGAAATGCACTTACCTTTGGGTAAATCTTTCCTTTCATACTTTCCATTGTTCTCCATATTTCTGTCCTCTTGACCTCTTACCTCTTGACCTTCTATGGCCTAGAAAGGTGTAGTTTGCAGTTCTCTTGGTCCCTTCTTCTTCAAAGACTTTGTGCTTAACAGTCCCACACAGTAGATGTTTAATAAGAAATGCAGCTTCATACTTAACTGGGCAGAAGAATTAAGATAAAGAAGCTCACTTTGTAGAAGTGCTGAAAGGACATTGCCTTTAACTTCAACATCTGTCTTCATATCTCAGCAATATTTGACAATTCTTACATATATAATCACTTGCATATTTAAGTCACTAGTTTAAATTGCTTTTGATTTTTGTTTTACCTGAGGTTGGATGAGTGCAGTTTAAGGGGCGATAATTTTCTAATTTTAATTGCATTAAATGTTTTTGTTCTGTTTTGTATAGGATGCTCCCAGCTCAGATGGTGGATTATTACAATCCGACAGGTCCTCCCCCTCCTCCTCCCCCTCCTATGATTCCTTCAGCACAAACTGCATTTGTTAGTCCCCTTCAGCTTCCTGTGCCACCTTCCCATTCTGGACTGGTGACTGGCTCTACATATGCAGCTACTCATCCTCCTCCTTCTGGTGGGCTTGTTGTCACTGCTCCTCCTCCTCCTGGCCCACCTCCTCCCCCTCCAGGCCCTCCTGCTGCAGGTGCATCCCTCTCTTCCTCCCCCATGCACGCTCCTCCGGCGTCAGAGGCGAAGCAGGCACCGATGAGCGATGCGCGGAGCGATCTGCTGGCTGCCATCAGGATGGGTAAGTGCACACTGAGTTTTAGGTATTCCTTTTTTTCAGTGAGAGCACAGTGTTTTCCGCTGAAAGGAGTTTATGGCTTCTTTCCTAGCTGGGAGGATTTCATTAACCACAGGCTCCACACGTCTGTTCTGACATTTGTCAGCCATGAGGTTGGATCATTTTCTGGCACCCAAAGATGCACACCTTTGTCAAGTGTGTTCTAATGTTTGTGTGGACATAATCTAATGAACACAGCGCTTTTGTTCATTATGTAAAGTGCCAGTACATGTACATGGATTTTTGCTTCTGTTCAGAAGAATTGAATTACCCAACACCAGGCTTCAGCCCACTGATTTTCTTAACCAGTGACTTACAGTTCTTTCTGACCTCACAATGTGGAGCTGTAGGTCTAACACTATTGCCAAACACAGTTTTGAAAACTTTCATCTTCAGATCAAAATGACCTGTACAGTCTTGAATATTTAGCTTCCACATATTGTTGACAGTTTTAGAAGTCCAGAAGTATTCAGTCTCTGAGAATTATTTCCCATCTGCCTTTTTTGTCTTTCCCTCTTCCTTGCTCAAGGAAGCTCTCTTCTCTCAATGCTTGCTTGTTTTTTTCCCCTTCTTCTTCCTGAGTATTTTGTAAGAATACAACAAACTCTCCAATAACAGTGTCAGATACGAAACCTCTTGCCTGGAAAGCTTAGTCTGAGAGTAATTGTCTCTGCAGGAATTCAGCTGAAAAAGGTGCAGGAGCAGCGTGAGCAGGAGGCGAAGCGCGAGCCCGTTGGCAATGACGTGGCCACCATCTTGTCGAGGCGCATTGCCGTGGAGTACAGCGATTCCGACGACGACTCTGAGTTTGACGAGAACGACTGGTCAGACTGAACATGGTCCAAGCCTGCTGGCAACTACATTCAATACTTGGCTTCAGTGATTGCTTTGTTAGCAAGATGTAAAGCAGGACGTTGACATGTATTAAGGCTAGTGAGGGAATTGCTAAAATTGAATTGGTATTATTCAGAATGCTGTAGCTTAGCAACTCTGGTAATAATGATGTGATTATGCTTATGCAGATCAGAAACTTGTCTTACTTTCAGTATTTACTGCATAATACTTAAGTGCCACTAAATGTAGCAACTCTTGTGCTGCGTGCAAAATACGATGCAGTTGTTGCACTGTTACAGAACCAGCATTTTATTTTACTTTACTGTTCTTGAAGGGATAAAATATATTTTTTTGACTTTACATCTTATTCTTTTAATTATGTAAGCAACTTAGATACTTGTGAATTGGTCTGGTTGTTAGTCTTTGAGGGCAGCTAGCTGTATGGCTGAATGAAGTGTTGAGTTCCATAAATGCGACTTTTAGCTTTTTTATTAGGTAGTAATTATGCCCACCTTAGTCTATTTTTAACCACTTCTGGGCTTAAGTTTTTATGCATACAGAATTGATTTTATACTATTTTCCTTTTTATCTTAAAAATGTAGCAGATGAGGAAATGCATACTTTGAAGAATGAACCCAAATGATCCAAAAAGAGCATTTGGTGAGCAGACAGTAATGTCTGTAACACTACCAGCTCTAAGTTGCTGGCTGCTTGTTGAGAGGAGTGTTGGGGTGTCTCTGCTGGGTAGCAGATGCATGTCTGTGTTATAAATGGAAAGGAAAATACCTGTAGAGCTTTTTCAGTCTTATGATAAGATCAACTGGATGCAGGATGGAACTCATGGAAACCCTGTGGCTGTTGCAGTGCAGAAATGCTACTGCTATTACTAAAGATTGGAACAGTCTGGATCTAGCAATCAGATACATTTCACAAGTGTTAAACTTGGTCTTTATGCCTGTAGTTATAAATGTGTGTAAATAAGTTCTGTTGTTGTTGATTTGTACATGTGTAGTTGTGTAGCACATTGACTCAGAACTCTTATTTTGAATGTATTTCTTTCCCAGTACATCCCATGGATAAAACAAGGACAGTTAAAGCAGTTTTGATGGCTGTTGAGGTACTATGCCATACATATATGTATATATATACACTCACTTTCTTGGTCCTTTCTTAGGCATAGTTGCTGCCATAAAGTCTGCTTTGACTGTCTCAGTTTTCCTTGTTTTCCATTTTTTTATCAGCCGTACAGTATTAATTTTTTTTTTCTTTTTTCTTTTTTTTTTTTTTTCTTTCTTTTCTGGACCAAGAGTCAGGCTGCTGCTCTGCCTAATGAGGCTTTTAAATTTTATTCATAGCAGGGGAAGATTCCTTTCCTTACCAGATTACAGTTTTAATCTTTGTAACAGAAGTCTGTGTAATTCCAGGTCGAACATTTGGTAAACCTCCTTTGTTTTGTGAGGGCCCCCCATCTGTTCTTAAAAGGAATATGTGAAAAAAAAAAGAGAAATGGAAGGTGATTATCTAACCTGTGTTTACACCATTAACAGTTTTAGTCCTGAGAATGTAACAGTCTAACACGATGTTTGCATGCAAACTGTTGGCTACTGCATTGCTGTTTAATCTGCATATGATTTTTCAATCCTTGGTGGCTGCCTTTATGGTAGAGGGATAACATGCTGCCTCAGGGCTGGTGTTAAAATTTATCACACAGAGTATGACCAATCTCTGCATAGTGGTGAGCAACCACAGCTCTTGGTAACCAGGGGCAGCTGAAGGTACTTGCTGATCTCCCAGTTGGAGCTTGGTTTTGTCTTTGCCTTAAAATGCAGAGCTGGAGTGTGCTTTGTGTCCTGGAGTCTGAGGTCTGTGTGTCCACCAGGGAGGACAGAATTAGGCTGTAGCCTGATGGTGGCTTTCATCACTGTGTGGGAGATGGCTTGTCCTTACCATTGTGATGTGCTTGCACAGTGGTCTGCAGAATGATTCTTTAGAGAGATAGCTGAAGGTGCAACTGGGACCTCAGTGTTACATCACTGCACAGGTGGTGAGAGCACTCTTGATGTTCTTTTGATACATGCTGAAATGAAACGTCTCAGCAGAAAGTTCTTTCCAATCTACTGAAATTTGATATGACAGAAGATATATTTTATGAGCACAGAAGTTGGGTGTGTCTGAAATTTTGTAATTTGTGCTTATTTTAAATAATAAGCATTAAACAAGCAATCAGTTGTGACCAGTGAAGATAGTGTAGATTTTTCAGTCATAGTAGCCAACCTGTTTTTTGAACCTGCAATGTTGTCATTTTCCTTTTGGTATTTTATGGACAAAATGTGAATTGAATTTAGTGATGTAAACACTATTCTAGGCTGTTTTTATCAGTTTTATCATACTTTGGGTTGTGCATAAGTAACAAATATGAATAAAATCTCACTTTTGAGCCTGTGTTTCTTTCCTTAGATTAGTAAGATCTTGCTGTTAATCTTTATTTTAACTTACCAATAACAGAAGTGAAAATGTAAGACTTCCAAATGCTATCTCTGATCCCAAGGCATGATGATCCTGGGATGAAGGATGGAGTCTGCAAGACCAGATTCCCTTGAGGTACTGCTGCTCCTGCTAACATCCATACTTGGTTCTTTTGCAGCCTTGATTCACGCTCCAAGTCCCTGGCAGGTCTAAGCAGGTATGAATTTCCCTACTGGTAGCTTTAGGGTTTTTTTTTTTCCCAGTGAAATGCATTAAATGCCAGTTTTGCTTCCAGAAAGGCAGAAAATACAAGTTACATCAGCAAGTCTTCTTGCCCACTTTTTTTAATAAGAAGTTGTCTTTGTAGGTTAGTGACACCCAGCACAATACTGTAAAATACAAACCCATGTAGGCCTACTAGAAAAATACTTTAAATTTAGTCTTTTAATTGTAATCAGATTAAAGCCAGGAGAGGCTTTTCATCCTGCTGGGAAAAACTTACATAAACCAATTGTGTAATATAGTAGGTTAATTGTAAATTAAACAGATTTGTTTATGCATCTTAGACTCTGTTGTTTCTTGGGAAAATAAATTAATCTTTATTCTGTTCAACTGAAAACCCCAGTCCCTCTGGCTCTCAGTTCTTACTTCTCTCAAATTTCCCACTTTTTGAACTTAATTTAAATAATTTAGACCACAATTCTTAGACAACAATTCTACATAGAAACTGAATATGCAAGCTTGATTTTTTTTGATTCAGAGGTTCTCTTAGTAAAGCATTTATAACTGCTTGTTGTAGCTTGGTTGGAGTTAGGACTGATGGTCACTCAGCATGCTGCTTCTACAGCTTTTGTGGTTGTCCTTTGAATTTTAAAGAATTTTCATGGAACTAAACTGAACTGGATTTTTGGGTATTTGAGATTTCTCTTTACCAAGATGAATGGAGAAGAAAAACACCTTTATTGTAAGAGGGGGTGCGTGGTGTTGAGAACAAGCTCCAAATTGAGCTCATTTGCAGTATGCAGATGGAGTTGGGAGGAAGGGAAACGTCTCCTTGGGAAATTGGTGTTTGATGTATTTTTTAGCAATGTTCTCTCTCCTGTGCTGGGCACTGTTTTAATAATGAAGAGGTGTTCTTTTCCCCTTGAAACAACACACCTAAGGGTACAGCAAAGATGTAATTTCTAAAAATGTTTAAAATATCTCTGTGAACTGAACTGAGTGTAAACCTGATAATAATGAAGAGTTCATTAGAATCCTATGGCTGGAAGCTGAAGTTGTACAAATTAAATTTTGAGCTGAGGTATTAGTTCCTAGCCAAGAAGTAAGATAAATATTAGAACAGGTTATCCAGAGACAGTTTTTTACAGTGAATTTTCTTTAAGGTGACATTACACATTTTTCCCTTCTGAAAGACCAAACAGGAATACAGCCTGCTGTAATCTGCTTTGGGGAAAAGTGCTTGCCCCGTGGGGGTGTGGATTTTTACTTCTGAGTCTGAAGCATTCCTGGTAAGAGTGAGTCCATACATAAATGAACTCAAGTCCAAGGATTTTTAGCATACTGAGGCAGATCTGCATTCAGGTACTAAAACACTGAGGGTGATACATAGGGAATAAAAATAAATTATGATTCCTGCTAGAATCCCCTGAGAATTAGAATCCCTCAGGCCCTGGTGTCTGCTGCAGAGCAGTCATGCGAGACTTGAACTTATCACTGAACCCTGATCCTTCCCAGTTTCCTTGGACTTTAAAGGAAGTGTGGCTATTCTAGAAGGACTGTGGGTTCACAATTGACCATGTTTAATTAAAAAGAAGAGAAAGAACAAGTACATTGAGAAAAAGAAGTCCTTTAGATATAAAGCAGGGAGAAGGAATTTCCTATCTTGCTTTCTCTACTAACAGGCAAAGAATCTCTTTTCATGTGCTGTCAAGTCTCTGTAGGTTTCTCTGGAGAAATGTATTCTCATCCGTGGGTGACATAGATGTGCACTTCTACAAGTGGAAAGTGCTCTCAGGCTTGTGCTAGGCTGGGCTTTTCAGCTACATAAGAAGACAAGTTGCCCCTAAGATTCTTAGCTAAATATAGTAGTCTCTTGGAGATTATAGAGAACTTATCTGATTAGCCAGAGCAGGGTGGAGTTGTGTGCTTTTCTCTTGTCAAGGGGTTATGTGCAGAGTGATTTGGAGATTAGAGCTGAGGGCCACTGTCCTGAGATGTCTCAGCAGCTTGTCTTAAGCGTGTTGCCTTTCTGAGTCACCCGGCATTTCAGTCGCTCTGTGCTGTGCCACCACATGAAAACTGCTCTGTTCAGCAGTCACTCATTGCCAGTCAAGTGTAGGGTAGAGGAGGGAAGAAGGGCTGGGAATCTGCCTGAGTTACCCTAATTAACTGTTTGGTTTGGGTTTTTTTAGCCTAGTTAATACTGGACAGCCTGTCCTCTCTGTCTGGGGCACCAACTCCAAACAGCAGGCCTGCCAACTACACTGAAAGGGGTGGCAGAACTCATCTCTTTCCTCTGTTCCTGGAAATCAGGTGCTTTCTTGGTATCTGACAGTGCTGGAGAATTTTTTAGTTAAGTTTTCCTGAGTCGTCCTGCTGTTAATGTTTGATTTCACTAGTGAGTTTAACTTTCTAGTCCCTTAGCAGTCACCTTCTCCACTTTCTGAATGACCCGTGCCCACTGCCTGTCATCCTTCACAAACTGGATGCAGTCACCAGCCATGGTGGCAGTGCCCATGCTCTCCTGAACTCCACAGCCCAGCACGGGCTGTCACCTGCAGCCTGTCCCTCTGCCTCCTCTTCTCGTGAGTCTCATCCTCCTGGTTTTCAGTAAATGGTTTGCACGCTACCAGCCAAGGATGTCCCCCTTCCTTGTTTCAGCAGGACCTGTGGTTTGGTTGATTTGCCATGGTGTCTTTCCCTTGGGTAGATCCTTGTTCTGTGAGTGTGCTGTTACCAGTGGGTGTTAAAAGGGGTGCTGCTTCAGGGCACAGGGCTTTTCCTCTCCATGGAGGAGGGTGATGGTAGTAGGATTGTTTATCATAGTCACACTTTATCACTAAGCTAAGCCTTTCTAAAGTTGCTGCTTATCCCAACCATGTGAGGCCTCAGCCTCACTTGAGACACTCTTTCATGTTTGTATTCATTTTCTCTGGTCTGGTTTTGGGGTGTTTTCAGCTATACCTGTGATGCCTTAGGTTTTAGCTTTTATATTTTTCAGATTCTGTACTGCTTTAGTGTGTAGTTCTGAGCTTCATATTAAGGGATGGTAAGCTTTCTTCACAGAGTAGGTAGACAAAACAATTCCTTATCTAGCTTGGGACCAAGGACAAATGATCCAAATCTCAGGCCCAAGAGCATAAACAATGTGGACTAAAGAGAGAAAAACAAGAAGGATGGGACTTCATAAACTAAAGCTGTAATTGTACAATTTGCTTAATGGATCAGAACTTAAAAAAAGTGAGAGACCCCATGACTGGTCGTGCATTTTGTGACCCTTTTGGGTTCATCTTGGCTGTAGCCCTGGCTGGGCTCTGGTACTGCCCAAGGTGTATCCATTGAGGCCTTTTAATAAATACCTACTTCATTCTTTAACTCTGTCTAGCATCTGTTCTAGATCAGCCTTCACAAGGCATCACCTGCCGTGGTCTGTTTCTCTGTTCTGTTTGTGTTTCATACCAAATTTAGTATGCTTCCTAAAACTCTTCTTAGGTTGCCTTCACACAGCTGGGTACACTGCTTATGGTTGCCATTATGTTGTAATCATTATTTCTGTCTTTGAGGAAGAAGGATTTTTGTTTGTTTCATATGCTCAGAATGACAACCAAAGTAACACTTTCAAGGATGGCTGTTAAAGTTTCCCCATAAATTTATTTCTACATAATTTGTATTTATGGCACATTTTGCTGTAACAAAGGTTTAGAAGCTTTGCTTACAGCAGATGGTAAAGTTTTTGTATTGCTGTGAAGGACTTTTTTGTAGGTTCATCAGAACATTTAATCTGACTGTGTTGAGACTGTTAAGTTGTATAATGTGTGCAGTGTCGTGCTGCAATATGAGCTGGATTAGTTATAAATGTTTGCAGTTCCTTGGAACATTTGGGGTTTACCTTATTTTAAGGTTGGTATTTTAAGTGCTGGCTCACTGCTCCTCCCAGTACCAGTCACTGATTTAGCATAAGTGATGTAAGCACCACTGTGACATTTCACAAATGTTTTAAGAAAGATAAACAAGATTGTAGCCTTGAGAGGCTACCTGGAACAGATGCTAGACAGAGTTAAAGGAAAAAAAATAGGTATTTATTGAAAGGCCTTCAAAGGATACACCTTGGGCAGTACAAGAGCCTGGCCATGCCTGGACCCAAGATGGACAATGGGTCACAAGTCTTCACACTTTTATAAGTTTTGGTCCATTTACATATTGGGGTTCATTGTCCAATTACAACTTCAGGTTATGAAATCCAATCCTCCCAGATTGTCTCCTCAATTTGCTGTTTACACTTTCTGGGCCTGAAACTGCAACGGTGTCCTTGGTTCTCAGGCTGGAAAAGGATTGTTTTGTCTAACTAAACTGTGAGGAGAACTTGCTAACACTTTATATGAAGTTCAGAGTCACTAAGGCAGCACAGAATCTGAAAAATATGAAAGCTGAAACTTAAGGCATCAGCACCCAACCAAATGCCATCAGCCAAGTGCTTCCCTGAAAGAGTATCCCATTTTTGATCATCTCCTGTACTCTCTTCAAAACCTCCAGTGACTGTCATGGCAACCCATGCTTTTAAAACTTAAGACACATCTTTATAAGTTGACATAGTCTGCTTAGAAAATTGAATTTAGGTCTACACAGGCTTTTAAGTAAAGGATGCTCCATCCCTTTCTTGTTGTGCCCCTCCTGTTCTATATTATTTGCTATGTTTCTAGAATTTATGTGAATAATTTATATGGCTTGATAGATTTACTTCGTACTTTGCTGAAAGAGATAATAAATCCTTACTTTAGGGATTTTCAAACCTAGTTAAAATACACCAAATAGTGAGGCAGCTGCCAACAGCTAGAATTATTTGAGAGGAAATGTGGGAGTTGTCTATAATATTGCTGCTTATTTACTGTTTTAGCCAAGTGAAAGCATTTAAGCATGGATGCCTCACTTACATGGAGAGAATAACAGCACAGAAGTGTGGCATTCTTCTGTCTCTTAAATGGGAGGTAGGGAATAAAGATTTTTACGACAGAGGTGGGGAAGAAGAGAAAGGTCTGGAATTTTTTTCTGTCCTAAACAATAGGAGAAAGTGCTTTGGTGAAATTGATGATTCTTCTCTTTGTATTTGTTTTATATTCATACAGAAGCCTCCAAATGGTGAGGCTACATTTTAACCTTTTCCCTGAAGATCACCTTCCCTATTTTATTCTCTTCACCTTATCAGCTGCAGTATGCAATGACCTTTCTCTTCGATTCAGCCATCTGCCTGCCTCAGCTTTTATTTCCTTCACTGATCAGATGAGACATGAGGGTACAAATGGCACTGGCAGCGCTGCTGGCCTCGGTACCTGATTAGGATGAATAGACTTAAGCTGACATTTTAAATAGTAAATAGGTCTTTTTTAAAATTCATGAATGCAAAAATTGCTTAAGTAGTCTAGTGGACTGGTAATGTGTTCTGCTCAGAAGGCAAAGCACACTATACTTAGGGTGGTAGGATATATAAACAGCATGTGTGGATAAGGCACGTGTCTAAAGTGCTGCTCTGTTTTAAGGCTTCCAGATGTGAGCTTTGCACAATTGCTGCAATTACCAGCCTGCTGCAGGTATTGCTTCTCTCTGGGTTTGGGCTGCAGCCATTTATTCTCACCCAACTGCTTGAATGATAACAGGGGTATCAGTGCTGTAGAAAGGATGCAGAAAATTTTGTTACCTCAGGAAGCATATATGGAATGAAATGGAGAGGTAGTGGGATGGAAAGAACAAAATTTTCCTCTAAGAACATCAGTGCTCTTGGCAGGACAGAACTGAAGACACAGGATGCACCATTAGTTTCTTAGCATGGCAGTTAAAGAAGATAAAGTAGGACTTGAAATTTCCAGGTCTTGCGATCCACAGCATGGGGGCTGTCTCCTCTCATCAGTCTTAATGCCTGAAACTGCAGCCTAGACAGCCCTGATGGCAGCTGGCCAGCGAGATCATGTGCAGGTGACTCAGAAGTGGGGCTCAAAGGGGGCCAGTCTATAGACCAGGGCATGGCAAGTGCTGGGCTTAGTTCTGCTTCATGCAAACTAAATGCCTGGAGCTGTAGTGAGAGCGGGTCTTGTGCCTACCTGCATCTGGCAGGAATCGAATTCACGTGCTGCTCCATGATGGGAATTACAGCATGGAGAGATGGAGTGAGCAGATTTGCTTCCAAAGTGCTTCTGGTCCAAGCTCAAGTACTGGTATGGGCTCCAGTGCCTGGGCTCTGTGTGTGACTGCCAAAGAGCCCCGCTCCCGTGGCTGTTCACCCTTCCTTGCCACGCTCCCTGGCTCCCGGTCGCCGCTGTTGCCATCCTTCAACATCATCTGCTGCTCAGGCTGGGAGAGGCAAACACCCGTATCTTTGTGCTGAATGTCTGGCAAAGTGTTGGCAGTAGCTGAGGAAGCCTTGCTAATGAGCGGGTGTTGCTGAAAGCAGCGTGGTGCAGCACCTCTCCTACGCAGCCTGAGCAGCAGCCGAAACAGCCGCCTTCTCTGGAGCTCATTCTGGCACACGAGCCAAGGAGGATTTACTAGATAGTAAAAATCTGTTGGCTGGTAGTTACACTTTAGTACTTGATTTACATACAAAGCCAGGTAATGCAGAAAGCGTGAAATGTTTCCAAATACTCATTCATCAGTTACCAATTCCCTGCCCAACGAGATGCTTTTTTACCCAAGAGAGGAGTCTGGCACTTGGCTCCTGCAACGCTGCAGTGGTGGCGGGAGAGCTGCAGGAGGGCACTTGCAGCTTTTGGATCGAACCTACTCAGTAGCTGGGAAAACACTACATTTGCGCTTCCTGCAAATCCTTGTGTCACTTTGACTGGGAAAGGACATGCCAGGATCAACCTTCCGTTATGGACTGCACTAGGCTTCTCTCATCTTGTATCCAAAGCCTTAAAATCCCGTGACAGGAAAATGAGGTGCTGCTACTGTAAGATTTCTGTCCCCTGCAGCCCCACCGGGTAAGAGGGACAGTCTTTCTGTAGCAAGAGACTGACCTCCAGTGGACAAACGGGGCAATCATAAGAGCTTGTTCCAATTAAAATTTAGCTGCATGAGGACGGAGACAAGATGAAGAAGTTCGAGTTAGAGAGAGAGAGACGTTCGTCTCCCAGTTATCGAGTGGTAGTGTTGTAAAAGTGGATGTATAGCAAAATCTCTGCATGTGCAACTGTGCTGACTGCTGGAGACTCAGAGTCTCAGTCCTTGACAAACTTGAAACAAAGTGCTCTGAGATGTAAAACTGCCATGAAGCTAAAAGCACTGAAGCGACAAGGTCTGACAGCTGAGGAACTTACTGCACCTTGGCTGAGCTCCCACCTGTAAATATCCTCACAAGTCCCCTGAGCCCTGCCCTGGTTGTGAGGTGATGAAGAGGAGGCCTCCAAGGAAGTTGGGAGAGGGATATGAATTGCTTAATGTTGGATGTTTTAAACTTTTCATTCCCAGAATCTCTGGAGGTGACGTGATCCAGCCCCCTGCTCAAGCAGGGTGACCTAGAGCTGTTTGCCCAGGACCATGTCCAGATGGCTTTTGATTATCTCCGAGGAGTGAGACTCCACAGCATCTCTGGGTAACCTGTGCTAGTGCCCAGCCAGGGTCACAGCAAAAGAGCATTTCCTGATGTTCAGGGGGAGCCTCTTGTGTGTCATTTTGTGCCCATTGCATTCAGTTGTGGGCTTGAGCTCTACGGATGCTGCCGCCCATCAATGCTTAATAACTGTGTTGCTGTAAATGCAATGCTTGAGTTAAAAATTGTGAGTCTCTCTTTTTACAGGGAAAATGATGTGTGATTAGAAGTGGATGTGCTGTTCAGCTTCTGAGTGACATGGCAATAAAAATCACTAAAGAAAGAAGTTAGTTGCACAGCAAGTTTCATCATCAGAGTTCCAATGGCTGGCGCTGAGCCTAACACAAAACTAGAAAACCTTGATTATTCTTCTCCAACCTTGCTTGGGTGATGTGCTTTGAATTTCACCACCCAGGGTGGTTTTCTAAAGCCTATCAGCAGCCTAATGAGAAATAATCTGAGGGCCTTGCTGGTTTTGGTAAGGTTGTTTTTCAAGGAGGTGAGAGTTTTGTGGTTGCCTTTTAGAAAAGGACTGGAGGGTCAGAATGGGGTTTTGGCAGATTCAAGCTTCCCCCCATTCTGTTGTGTGCAAGCACAGGTTTGGATGGGGAGGTGATTTGAAACCCATCCCCTAGTCAGGAAGGGAAGTATGTTCAGCAACAAGAGCTAATGCTGTTTCCTTAGACTCCAGTGCTGCTCCTTTGTGCAGTGGAAGCCACTCTTAGTAGAAAGCCTTTCCACTGCCCTTTCATAGGATCACAAGGTAGTTCAGGCAGGAGGATGCCTCAGGAGTTCTCCTGTGCAGCAACTTGCTCGCAGCAGGGTCAAACCAAGCTGCTCCAGGCTTGGTGTGGCCCACAATGCCTACAGTAACATTTGTTTTTCCCCCCAGTGTGTGACAAGGACATTCATGGTGGGGTTAAGTTTTCCCCTGCTAAATGATTGAGACCACAATCTTCATAACTCTGAGGAGGAGAAAACAAATGCTTCCTGGTCACTAATGGAAGAGCACATAGGAAACACCTTGCTGTGGTAAGGGGAGAGCTGTTGGCAGTGCCCACCTTCCCTGCTCCCCACGTGTGTGTTAGGGGAGAAGCAGGCTGGGGTGCTGTGTGGGGGACCTTGCCATGTAGATGCTGCTGCTTTACTCTTGCTCTTCTGGAAGTTCTCCAAATATCTGAAGGATCTGAGTAGCTGGTAGGTGGAATATGTTGCTGTCTTCCCCTGTCCTCCTCAGGTGAATAGAAAGGGGGTAATTATTCCCCTGGGACAATGATGCTTTTTGCAGCACTACTGTGTACACCACTCCTCTCACAAGAAATGCATCCCAAATTTTCCTTATGGTGTTTCGTGATGTGCCTGCAGATGTGAGTGTTAATGGGCAACGACCTAACCAGATTTCACTGGTTGTGTTATTGCCTGGAACTTGCCTGTTGGTATGAGAATTGATCAATGCTTGAATGACGACTAATCTATATTGTGAAATATGTTATACAATCTTTAATTTACATAGAGATGAAGCCTGCTTATAGGGAGTGGAAATCAATAATGGCTTTTATATCATCCTCTGGGTAGAATATTAAGTCTGAAATTCCATAATATCTAAACTGCATCAAGAGATTACAAGTCAATAGTACTAAGAGCATAAAAGGTTTTATCATTTTATTCTCTCTTAATAAATTTGATATATCTGCTGTTTCCAGATGGGGTTTTTGTTATTTCAGAATGAGAAATGTGTTGCAGCCTTCATCATTTTATTACTGTTTGAGGTTATGGCCAGAAGCTTGCAATGCAGGTGGTGTATAAACACAGAAAAAAAAGGTGGTCCCTGCAGTTTAATCTGAATTTGAGGGGTAATTGCTGGGCAGCCACATTATCTGAACAGGAACCTTGACTTTCTCCTGATTCAAATCCTGCCCATTTGCTATGGACCAAACTGTACTTAATTTAAAGCTGTACTGATACCAAGCAGGGAGTGGATTCAGATTAAATCCAACCTTCTCTGCAAAGAACCCGTTGCCAGTGCATTCCTACAGCCATGGTGTGACTCCCAGTCCAGCATCCATCTCTGCTGTGTCTTGGAAAGGCATTGCTGCCACTTGATATTTTTTTGTTCTTTCCTTTGAGCTGACTGGAGCCATATAACAATCTGCTCCAGCCATTCTGAAGGCTCTATTTTGCTATAATTTGCTTTGACTCTGAATAGATGGGAAAAGGGAGAGTGAAAGAAAACATTTCAGTCAGAACAATGTCTCTTTTCAAAGGCATGTCACAACAGGAAATACAATTAAAATTGACTGAATGCCCACGGTTGGTACATAAAACCTTGTGCTGTGATTCACAGTAGCAGAGCACAGTGAACATGATGTGCTGGAGTATTGACACTCCCTGGCTGTTTCTTTGTACCTTCTCCAAGTTGTGCTGTTTTTCTTTCACTCCCTTCACCCTCCCCCCGCTTTCCCCCACCCCCCACTTCAAATGCTCTCTCTTCTTCTGTATGATGAATACAGCCATTAGTCCAAGATTAACTTTATTCAGGTTCTTTACATCACCTTTTCTCCTCTGGTTTTAATTAGCTTGCACAACTAAGTTAGGTCTGTCTTAAATTTTCTCTACTTAGAAAGGTGCAAGAAGAACCAGCAGGTGCATGAGGACTGAAGTAGGGGGAGGAGGATGACAAAATTCTGGGAGTGGGAGGAAAATAGGTGGCTTTTCAGATGGGCTGATTTAATAGGTTGAAAAATTACCTTTTTCAGAGAACATGTAATGACTTCCAAGTAGTTTACTCAAAACTGTGACTTCTTTAGTCTGAGGTTTTCTCAGAATTTCTTGGGGATTAGAAATGAAAGTGCTGAGCCTATTTGATTAATAACCTTCTGTAATGCAGATGCTTTTGTGTGTACAGCAAAACCATGTACAGACAGACAATTTTTTCTGTAAAGCTGTGTCTCTACTGCAGCATTTAAAGCCTATATCTACTATGCATTCCTTATTTCCCATGCTGTCATGAGGAATTAATTTGATTTCTTTGGTTGTGCCCTCTCTATGCAAAAAATATGGAAGAAAACTTTAGATACTGCAAATTTTATTAAACATATTGATGTATTCTAGGAAAGAGAGCAGATTGTGAATTATTTCTTTCAAGGTAATTAACGTGGCTTATAGATAATTCTATTGAAATGCCTAGAGTTTGTGAATTGTACAATTATCACATTTTCCTATCTCTGTAGATCTCTAGCCAAAACAAATTCCAGGGTTGGCATTTTGATTTGTGTTTGCATTTCAGCTCTGCCAGATGGCTGCTGTTTCTTTAAGTGAACCAGACTTAAAAAGCCTCGTGAACAGGTGGCAAGAAATAGAGCAGACAGGATTCTTCTCATCATTCTGTCCCTAGATTGCCTCCTCAAAACTGAATCTCTTTTCGGACTCAATGTAGCAACATGCATATTTTTCCTGGCCCACTAGTATTTTTAATAATTCCAGGCCAGTTTAAGAGTACACTTGAGGAAAAGCTTATGCACATCAAAAATTTCCAATTTCACTTGTAGGTATTGAGGGCTGGAAGTTTCAGCCATGGAAGCACAGCTGAAGGATAGGCATGGACTAAAGCAAAGGCAAGAGCAATCTGAAATGGTTCAAGGTAATCTGTACTATTATAGCAGAGATCTGAAAAGCTCTTAGCATTCAGCATCCCCTGAGAAGGTGACTGTTGCTGAAAGATTGGATTTATTTCATACATTATGGAAGTGTTTGTGACTGTCTTCATCTGGGCACCCATGAGAGTTGCTGCATTACTAACTTATGGTATGAACCATGGGGTTGCAAAGATGTCTGGTCCCTGAAAGCAGATGGTTTGTTATGATACTGCTGATGCAAATTATACAGTGAAGCCAAAAAAGTGACTCAGCACTGGATCTGGTATGAGTTACTGCTCTTGGTAGCAGCACTGGCACAGCTTGACAACAAAGGGACCTGGAAACTGAACTGCTGCCTCACCGTGGTGCCATCTGAAGAGGAGATGGGAATTCCAGAACTATATTTGCTGTCCAGATATTCCAGGCACATGCAAAGGGCATAGATCACACAACTGCTATGAATTTCTTATCACTCTGTGTTGGAGAGGTGCTTAGGGCTTGATTTGTTCCCTGTGTGCCACCTAGTTGTGATTCTCTCTGTGTCTGCACTGACCTTAGACAGCCCAGGCCTGCTGCATGTTCAGCATTTTTCCCTTTTCATTAATTTTTAACCAGTCCTGTAGACTTCCCAGGTGTTCTTTCAGCTGTCGACTCTGGCTGTGCCACAGCTGCTGCTGCTCAGCCACTCAGTGTGACCCTCTGTGCTGCTCACTTCAGGCAGAGGAAGAACAAGACTCAAAAATGGCCTGTGAAATGCAAATTACTCTGCCAGGTAGGAGAGCAAAAGCAAAGCAAATGAGGGTGTCTTCTAATTAAATGTAATGACAAGGAGGCCAAAGAGCATCCCCTGCTAATTCCTGAACTACTTTGGCAGGAGGCAGAGAGGAAGCAGAAAAAGGAGAAGAAAATACCTGCTAGAATGGGGCAGGAAAAAAAAAACCAGGACAAAAAGGGTGGCACTGCAGCTTGTCCTGCACGTTTCCCTCGGCTTTGGTCAGGGCACCTCAGCCCTGCTGCTCACACCAAGGCTGCCTTGCAGCAGCTTTGGGATCCTTCAGCTCCTGGTGCTTGGTTTCTCCTCGGGAGCGTTACACAAGCAGTCTCTCATTGGTAGGCAAATCTTTTGGATGAGATAGCACTGTTACTAGCTGCTCTGGTTTTTTAATCTGTTCCTAATGCTTGCAGGAATATGCATGGACCTAAGAAAATTTTAGTAATGTGGTTTCTGTAATTCCTTTTTATTGGTTATATAGAGCTGAGGGAAAGCTCTGCTGTTCTGGGAGTTGCACTCATTAAAGACAAAACTTCTCCCTTCGTTTATTTCAGTTTCTTTGCCTTTCAAGTGAGAATGTGCTCGGGTGCACCTCAGGTCAGCTTCTTGGCAGGGCTCACACATGATTTCATGCTGTAGCAGAGGTAGGTGGCAGGTACCCTGCACAGCTGGTGGGCAGCTCTGCTGGGCTGTGTAAGCTCCACCTCATTTTTGTTGCTCAGACCCCACCTGGGAAAACACTGATGCCAAGCAGGTTCCCCAGGAACTCTCCTCAGCTCTGCTTCTCCTGTCAGGGAGCAGAGTGGTGATGGACAGGCCTTACCTTATGGATGGGTGTAAATGTGTGATGCTATTATTTTTGGTACATCTGGAGCTTCATGATTTCTCTGTTGTTACTCTCCATTGTGGAACACACTCCATGTGGAAGGGATTCTCCACACACCTTCATTTCCGCAAGTGTTCAGGGAATGATGTGAGCATGTGTCCCCCAAGTCTTACTTTCCGCACCTTCCTGAGAACTTCCCTCCTACCCAAAGCAAAGAGCTTTGGTGGCTTTTGGTGGTCAGTAGAGTAACCCAGGTTTCAGTGGCAAGGAGGGACTTTTTTTCACCCTGTTCTGTGTGGGTATGTTTTTTTTCCCCTTATATGAAAAGTTAGGAAGTAATATTTTTCTTTTAAGGTGAAACCTGGCACAGTTTATAACCCACATTCTCCTAAAGACAAGCCTTCCCCCACCCTCCCTCATCCCCAGGCTAAGTGATGACTCTCCCTGGCAGCCTCACACCCTCCAATGCTGAGCTGCTGAGGATTTGTAGGGCACCTTCTGCTCTGTTTCAGGGTGGGCTCCCTGAATGTCACTCAGGAGTTAGTACTTGGGATTTCCAGTGACTAACTGCAAATGAACTGGGGACGTGTCTGGCTGATGGAGCTGGAAGATGCCGGGTGAGCGGTTTTGGCTGGGCAGGATGGGGATGGGCCCATTGTAGTTGGTCCAGATGGCTGACACGGAGACT
Organism: Peucedramus taeniatus; assembly: GCA_013400575.1. NCBI lineage: Eukaryota > Metazoa > Chordata > Aves > Passeriformes > Fringillidae > Peucedramus > Peucedramus taeniatus. The sequence continues at coordinate 244,549 of WBNO01007747.1, forward strand.
TCCATCAGATATTTTTTGAGTATGAATGTTTCTTAAACATTCATGCAGTATAAGTCAGGAAAAAGTTCCTGTTGCAGATTCAAGACTTTCAACAAATCTTTTCAACAGGACAAAAGCCTAAAAGCAGCTTGACCAGGACTCCTAGCAAGGGGTTTTTACAAGTGGCTGGGACACTGACAAAGGAGCTGTTATTTCACTAACTCAGGTGGTTTGGTCCACTGTAAAGACAGAGCAGGGAGCAGGCATTTCTAGAAACTGTGGATGTGTAGTATTTTATTCTGTTATAGCAGCAAAATTGTATTATATCTAGAGAGATAATGCCAGACATAATCATATGGAAAATAGTATTAAGGAGTATATATTAGTTTAGCAATGCACCAGCTGCCATAGAAAATGTTCATGTCATAACCATTAGTACTTGATTAGTAATGCTGGCAGAGGCAGGATTTCTTTTCCTCCCTTTTTTTCCCCCTGTGACTGCAGCACTGCTAGTCCTGGCGACTGGAAGGCTCACTCCATCCAGAAATTGTGCAAGCTTTTCCTTGTACCTCAGCCCTACGGAGGACAGGATGTCTCTAAGTTACTTTTGTGCTCTTGGTTCTTTTCTGGTCTGTGAGTAAGAGTCAAACATCAAAGGAATAAGGGATCAGTCACCACCGAATGATACCCTCAAATTATTTCAAGTAGAAAAATAAATCACAGTGAACTCATAAATGTGATTGATCATGGTACTTTTTATTTGCATTAAACACAGATTATCTGTGATTCTAAGGTGAGGACCAAGGTATGTTGTGCCAGGTACTCTCCAGACACAAGGTTCTACTTTAACTCTTCCAGATGATATGGCCCTGCAGAATTGAAATCTGCCTACAACTTGGGCTGGAGTTGAATGGCTGTGAGCTGTTTGGATTGACAAAGAACAGGCTTTTAATGGTAGTAGGAAATTTTTCCCACTCAGAATCCAAATGCTAATGCTGCCTCGTGCTGTAACTCTGATCTTTCTGCTGTTCTGGTTTATCTGTTGAGTAGACTGACACACAAGTGTTAACTTTTTTTTTAAATACTGCCTCTGATATGACATAAACCCACTGTGGGCCAATGAAGGTCTTGGTATAATTTTAATTAATTTTATTTCCAATGCTTTGTAATGTCTGAAATTTTGAAAAGTGTTACCTTCTGTGAGCACCCAATGTTATGAATAATAGGGAAAATTCTTAAAATTATGAAGGGCATAGTGTAAAAAATGAAAAAAAATGGCTGGGGGCCCATTCTTTCTCTGCCCTTCCCCTTTGGAAGGCACCAAAGTTCTTTGTTACTGTTCAAGGCAGCAGATACCAAGAGGTATAGGAGGAAAATCCAAAATCTGTAACTTGTGGAGGCTGTGTCAATGTCTCTGCTGTGACCACAGTCATAGATTCCTATTGTGTAACTCCAGAAATGTCCACTAGATCTTTGAGCCAGACCACCAGTCTTTTATAGGCTCTTTTAATTTGTCAGTCATTTGTTCTTCTACTAAATCCAGTAGTTTGTGCTTGGCTCAAGCCATTCCAGCAGCTGATCTACATGTCAGGAGATGGAGATCCCCTATTCCCTAGGGAGTATCTTCCAAGGCTTGATCTCTATCTACCTCCTTGTTATGAACTAAAAATAAGACAAGGAGTACCAGCAAAAGGAAAGATGGGAAATTTAGGTTAGATATTAGGGAAAACTTTTTCACTGTGGGGGTGGTGAGACACGAAACAGGTTGCCCAGAGAAGCAGTGAATGTCCCAACCCTGGCAGTGTTCAAGGCCAGGGTGGATAAGGCCTTGAGCAGCCTGGTCTGGTGGGAGGTGTCCCTGCCCATGCTGGGAGTTGGGGCTGGATCATCTTTAAGGCCCATTCCAAACCTTAACATTCTATGATTCTCTGATAATGCTCTGTTAGGGTGTAAGCCTTCCAGATCATGGTATGGACACCCACAGGCGTGTCTCACTGTCCAGGAGAACCACAGGACAGTTCAGGTTGGCAGGAACCTCAGGAGGTCTCTGGTCCAACCTCTGTCTCAAAGCAGGGTCAGACCAGGCTGCTCAAGATTTTATCCAGTGGAGTCTTGAAAACCTCCAAGAGAGATTGCACCACCTCTCTGGCCAACCTGTGCCACTGCCTGGCTGTCAGGATGGGGGAATAGTTTCTCCTTATATCCAGTCTCCTCCTCACTGTTTCACTTGGGCCTGTAGGCTCCCAGCATGCAACAAGTGAAGATCCTGGATCTGTTGTCTTGATAACACCCCCACAAGCTTTGCTGGGTGCTTTTGAAGCCAGATCTTCTCAAGGCTGAATGACCCAAGCTGCCCCAGGCAGGCCTGCCCCATCTCCTTGCAGGCTTCTGCAGATCCTCTGACTTACCTGTATGGGTGTGTGTTTATAAAACAAACCCCTTAACACCCAAATGCAGCACAAGATGATGTCAATTTGTTGAGCAGTCTGACCTCTGTTATCTTGATGACAATTTAGGTATTATGAAGCCTTTTTAGGTTAAAGGACAGATGTCTGTTTAACATAAATGTCAGAGCTTCCCATCAGTTCCTCTCTAGTCATTTCATCTGCTAAATTTGACTTTAAATCAAAACTCAGGCATCAACATTAAAATCCTCTCCTCCAGGCTGGTCCAAGCTGAGTCCCGCTCAGCTGCTCTGCTGGCTTCCAAGCATTTTTTGTCTCACAGTGATCTGAAATACCATCTCTATACCTCACCAGCTACCCAGACCTCTCTTTCTCCTGATGCTGAAACAGAGGGAAAACAGAGCTATCAAAAAGTTTCTGCATTGCTTCCTGAATTCTTTTATAATGCTCACTGTAGATAAGATGAGCTCTCACGTAACACCAGATCATTACCCCCCTTATTTCTGGAACACCATATCCCAGCTATGATGCTGTGCACTCAAAAGCAACATCCTGCTCTTCCACTCACACATTTGCTCTGCTTTTACCATCAGTAACAAACTTGTAATCTCTCCTGGGCAGGATTTTGTTTCGAGTTCTGGTTCTCACAGTCAGCTGCTACAACACAGGGGATTTACAGTGCTTGACAACTGCTGCCAGGTGGTTTTTAGATGGAGTTTTAAGGATTGCTTTTGACTTGGAAAGCTGCAAATGGCCTGTGACCTTTCTGCAGGAAATTGTACCTCTGCTGCAGTTGAACCAGTGGATGCTGGTTGCAAAATATCTCCTGGGCTCCAGCTTCACGGGGAAAGGAAAGCATCTGGTAAAACCCTCTTGGAAGCGAGGCTTTTAGTAACTTTTCATGGGTCAAATAAACTGTGGCCTCATAGGTTCTAACCTGATGCACTGCCCAGAAACTCTCAGTTGCTGTCTCTCCCCCTGGGTTTTCCCTGGCTCAGACTGGAGACATGTCTGCAGCGTGCAAGGGGAGGCACAGTGCCCAAAGCTCTACAGAACCTGTGAAGCATCCCTATCTCTCCCCTGCCCCATTACTGGAAGCCTTTCAAATTGCCATCTCTTTTTTTACACTGCTATTTGCTTCTGCATCAGCAGAAGGCTGATGCCAGCCTGTTTTACACTCTAAGCCTGAAACAAGGCAATACTGTGTTAAGCTTTACAATTATTGTGTGGTTATGCACTCTTCCAGATGATATAAGCTACTGAGAGGGAGACATACAGGTGATGTAATGTGATGTAGCCTAGTTCAGGAGTGGAAATTGTTCAGAACTTTTAAGTAAATGTTAAATTTACTGTAATAATTTCTTTTAGACATTAATTCCCCAAATGCACAGTGACAGAGAGCACTAGTCTTATCTGCCACATTCTCACAGCAAACAGGGAAGCAAGAAGGAAGATCAGCAGATATTTGTAAACACAAATGCCACATGCTTGATATTACCTCTTTGTGCTCAAGCTGCCATCTGTTATGAAGCACTTTATGGGTGTTTGTCAAGCCTTTTGTATCTTTCAAAGCAATATTGCTACTTTATCATAAAAGGTCTGAATTATTCCATACATGGCCCCACCTTTCCAGGAACACGGACATCTTTACAGGTACTTACCTGCTGCTCAGGATTTTTGCTGCTGATTTCCACTATGGGGGCTGGAGCCCTGCTGACTTTTGTCTCTGAACAGCTTTCCATCAGGAAGTGCTCTCCACAGCAATGGAATATCATGCAAGCGATTTGCAGGGAAAACCTTACCTACGGCTGCAACGCAGCTGTATCTGCTGTTAAATATGGAATCCACTGATATTTTGACACAAGGGGAAGACCTGTGCTGGGGAAGTCCTTTTATCATATGATTAAGCTGTCATTTAAATGGTGTAAAAAATAACTTCTAAGCAGAGGAAAAAGAAACAGCCTTTTTGCAAATGACTGTTGAAGGGGAGGTGATTGAAAGGGACATAGAGCAGCATTTTGTTATGTTTTTAACTTGTCTTTAATGAAACACTGTATCATTTTGTGAAGCAGAGGAAATTATGAAGCTTCTGCTGTTTAGATCTCCGGAGACAGACGTGTGCTGAACGACAGCTCACTAAAACAGCCTCTAATAGAATCAAGGAGAAGCAAAAAAACACTGAAGAGAATAAGGGAAACTACCGAGCTCTGAGGAATGGATTATCTCATCTCTGAAGAAGAACACAACATTCCTTGGTAAGGCAAGGAAATACATTGAATTGATATGAGCTAGAAGCCAAGAAGCTGTTGTGGGTCTGCAGTGTACACACTCCTACAGCACAGCCTCGCTGTCTGTCCACAGGGCAGGGCTGGTGCCTAGCAGCACCCAGCTAGCCAGGTGAATCTTAGAGGGAAGATGCACCATGGATGGCTGAGCAGCAAACATACCCTGGACAGGTAAATGTCTGTTCCTACACCTGCTCGCAACCTGGGATCACAAGGGAAGGAAATCAGCCTCCCTGAACAGCGCCTGTTGCTGTCTGTCCCTCACACCCACCCTCCCCAGGCCCCCGGGATGTGGTGACCGCAGCAGCAGCAAACAGCACACCAAGGAACACTCTCTTGGCTGCCCCTTCTGCCAGCAGAAACACCTGATTTTAGCAAAGGCAGCTCACTGCTGCTGCTGCTCCTGGGGAAGGGGGCGCCTTCTGAGCGCGATTCCACAGCTGACATGAAGCTGCTGAACGGGAGCCAGCCTGAACGACACAGGGTCTGCAGATCTAACACCAGACACATCTATTGGCAAGGCTGACTGTGTTTTTGTAAAGGCTGTGCACAAGCTATGGCTGGGTGGAAGGCAAACAAACACTTTGCAGAAAAAGCATGATGAATGAAACACACCAAACATTAAGAAACCACAACATTTTTCTGTGACATCTTCCTAGGAGAGGGTAAAAACCCAGACCAAAACCAACCTCAGCACAGAGAGCTCCAGGGACACTAATATAGGCTGGTTAATTAAACAACAAAAACCAGATCTGTTTTATTAGTTCCCACAAAAAGCTATGGAGGGATTGGGAATCCAGCATTGACAATAAACCCTGGAGCCCATCTGAGCAAGAAACAAAGCTGCAGAAAGATCCAAAGCATCAAGGGAGAGATGAGCTGCTGCCGTGTGGTCCTGGCTCAGTGTAACAGTGCCACCTTGCCAGGCAGAGAACTCAACCCTATCTGCAGAGCAGTAGAGCCAAGGGAGGGTCTGCAGGCTGGGCAGGGACCAGCCCCTCCCCCCCAACAGTCCCTGCCTCCAGGCCAGGGCCAGTGGGAGAAGCACTGAAAGCAGTGGGGCTATCTGACTGGCATGGATGTCAGGGAGTGTTTATTCAGTTGGGCTAAACTGGCAAATAGAAATGCTTCTTTCTCCAGCCTGATGCCCTTGCAGATTCATGGTTTGCCATGTTAACAGTAATTTCCATGTACATCCTGGAACTGCACCACCAGTGGCACCACTGAGGAATTCAAGCTCTTGAAAAAAACAAAAGCGGAGCTGGAGGCTGCAGCAACTGATGCCATGTGAGGGGGGAGGGGGAATAAGAACCAGACCCCTCTTTGTCTCTCTTCATGCAAAGGTGAAAGAATAGGAATAGCCAGGGGAGTGAAGGAAATCTTGAGGTTAGTTTGAGATTTTGGAATCTTCTGCTGCCATTTAGACCTGTCTAATGCCTGAAACTGGAGTTGTAAGGGCTCTCTCCCACTTTAGTTTGCTATATCCTCGGTATTCCCATTGTAAGCAGAATGATTTGGAATGTGTTGATCCTTGTTCTGGAAATTGTGTGTTTTTGAGCTTGACAGCTCAAAATGATGATGATGGCAAACTCAGTGTATCTTAGAAAATGTGTTTATATAGGCTTTCAGTCAAGCACCATTTAAATGCCATACATCATGATAAAAATGAAGGTGAAAACAATTCTGCTAGGCCACTGGCGGGAAGGCAGTGTCCTGGTTACATTAAAGTATCTTTTGTTGTCAGATAAAGAATGTCTGCATTGAAAGGCCATCAGCTTCACAATTAGTGCAAAATATGGGGATGAAAGGTTTATGCAGATATGAAAGAAAATCCCAAAAAAATTCACAAGCAGAATATGCTCAGGTAAGAGCTGATCTGCATGCAGTAACCAAGTGTTGGTTGTAACGTGCTGTACAGCAGTGGGGTTGCTCAGGTCACATCCACATCAGAGGAATGCAAAATAGTACCAACCCCATGGAGCATTTTTGTTATGAGGATGACATTTCAATTTAAAAAATTTAAAAAGAAAAAATAGATTTAAGCTGTTAATTTTAAAAGCAATTTAAGAGAAAAAAAACTTGGATGTGTATGATTATAGATAATTTCAAAATAACTTTAAAATGAAGAATTTTTTAAATATCTGCAAATGGAGTTGTCTTTGTCATACATGCCAGATTGATGATTTCTCCTCTAACGTTTTCAGCAATGAATGTAAAATCTCCATTAACTGCACACGCCTCACCCTTTGCATGGACATCAGAGATTCATGGTATAGGACAGTGGTGAGGTAGTAGACACTCTCTGACATCCTGCTATAACTAAGACAATTCATAAGAATTTATTAAGAAGGTAAGATATGCTGCACTGTGTCCAAAAGTCTGTCCAACTCAGCAGCTCATCTCTGGTGTGACTTACAGACACTTAAATGAACCTAAGAACAGGCATGCACACCTGGAATGATGCAGTCAAACATCCTTGAACTAAAGAACACTGAAACTACACTTTTAAATTTCCACTTGTGGGCCTCATACAACGAAACTTTGTTTTGCTTACTGTAGCATGGAAATTATTTCATGTCCTGACAGCTTTATGTGGCTATTGGTCACGTAAGTTGCATACCCATTATTTCTAATTCTGTTACCTTTATCAAATACATCCTGGCCACCACTATGCTGCAGTCCTTTTGGATATAGTTGAACCTCAGAGAAACAAACTGGGTCTCTACTCCTGTACCATGATACCAGTTTCTTCTTCTCTAGACAAAACAGGTGGTGCCTAATGCTGATGTGAGAGGTGGAGAGGACAGCTGTATCTGGTAGAAGTAGACACCTCTAAGATCTCCTCCAGAATCCATCTGACATGCAGGACTGTAGTCCTGCATAGTATAAAGGAAGCAGCCTCACTCTTGATCATTTACCTGGATATCTGTCAGCCACTGTCCCATTTCTTTCAGAAGCCACACTTCAATGGCGATGGTGCATGACAGTCAGTCCTATGGTCAGAGATGTAACTCATTCCATCAATTTATATGCCTTGAAAATAAGATGGGTGTGCAAGAAAACCATTCAGAGAAATTAAGTTATACATTTTACACAAAAATTTAATTTGGAAAATGACACAGTCCACCGTTTTCCTTTAGCCTGTCTAAAACAGTCAAACTAGAAATACAGAACTGTGATCATGCATCTGATTTTCCAGTTACTCAATTCAAACATTAGGACCAAACTTCTAAAAAAAATCTAGGTTAACACAGTTTCTAACTTCCACAGTAAGTTTTACCCCTCCCAGTTAATGACTGCTAACACAAATATTAAGTATTTACATCCATTTAGCACAACCAAATGCAGAACCCCTTATAATCCAGACTGCATTTTTTCCCCCAAAACTGAGAGTATACAATGATAATAAAAGGCAGTGTGTCAGAAGAGAGTGCAGTGTAGATAAATGAACTTGAATAAGAAAGGTAAACATGGAAGGTTACTCTGAATTTCACTTGAAACTCTTTGTTCAAGAACTCCTGTTAGCTTTTTCTTTCAGAGTTTTTGTCTGTAGTGCCTGGTATTTCCTTCTGCACTACTGTAGATGCAGGGGATCTACAGAAATTCAACTTAAGTTTGCACATCTGAATTTAATCCCCCAAGTTTAGTCAGTGTCATTTGTCATCTCTTTGCACTGAAACACATTTAAATCTTATATTTGTAGAAGGATATAATTTTGTTATTTGAAACAGAATGGGGAATTCAATGAAATGAAACAACCAACCATTCTTTTATTAAAAAGGAAGATTTATTTATGGCTACACACACCACATATAAAATTAACATTTAACTGAAACATGTAATTGTTTCAATCATTTATGACTAAACACAATGTTGACTACAAAACTGTACATTTTATATTTAATAACCAATTCTTACATCATAGTGCAATTGTAACATTTTATAAAGAAAATAATTTGTGCCTTTTTTAAATAAAGTGCATTAAATGACTATCTTGTATACAACAAGAAGCTCTGTAGTTGCAATTCAAAGCTTTAAGCTTAAGGGAAACTGAGGCAAAGATGTTTCACTTCCTTTTAAAATCACTTCATACACTGGAAAGCTATGGTTCAAACTTCAACCACAGTTAAATTAAAAAAAAAAAAACAACAACAAAAAACAAAAAACCAAAAAACAACAAAAGAGACCAAAACCCTAAATTAGTATAAAAAATAACCACAGGCCTTTATGTATAAAACCAGTAATTGGTTCTCATATGAAACGCACAACATGCAGGATTTCAATCCACCTGGCTCCTAGTGAGATGTACAGCATGAGAACTATCCTCCATGCAAATGCTTTTGCTAAAGCTTTTAGAATTCAGCATGGAATTACACTGCAGTCAGTAGTATCAGGTGTCTACCTGAAATGTACCATGTTTCCTAACATGAGAACAAAAGTTCTCTCTGAGAATTTGATGACATAAACATGGTAAACTACAGGTTATTTTTAATTGCATTTGGCAACAAAAAACGTGGAGGTCTAGTTAGTAAGTCTAGAAAATTACAAGTGGTTCTACTAGCCCAGGTATTCCAAATTTCACAGCTGAAATTCAAGACAGCGTTTACACCTTTATTTCAGAGGCACACTTATAGCACTTATCCTATGGAATTCCATATGTAAACACATTTACAATCAACTTTTGTAGCTTTTGGCTGTGACAGTAAAGCTCAGACCAAACAAAGGAGGGCTTTAGCCCCAAAGAGTAAAAAGCTATAGACATCAAAATGGTCAGAGGTGTAATGTGTCTCTCTCCAGAAACAATGACAAAACCAAGAATGCCCATTTCCTTAGGTTGGTCTGGCTGAGGCCCAACAGGAAAGTCCATATTCTTCTCCTTCTCCATACATACATGGGACTGCTATCAGCTTCAACAAAAAGTATATTTGATCACATGCAAGTAACCCTAGAGACTGCCTGACTATTTTGCTGTATGTGTAATCCAGGCAATTTACCTGCCTCTTCAGCTGCAATACTCATTCCACACTTTTGGCACAAATCACACACACTGTTCCTGCATTCTGGAAAAGTGCATTTTCGTCCTAGAGGGACCAGCTCGAGTTCAGCACCAGATTACTGCACCTTCAGCTGCTCAGCTCTGGGATAGCTGCCGTGTAACAAGCTGTGTGCAGGAGCGTGCTGACTCCCAGCAACCACCCACCCTCCTCCCCCTGCGCTGAGCAAAGTCTCTGCTTACACTGAGAGGGCAATACAAAAGAAAAGATCTGGCTGGAATGTGATTGAAGAAGGCTCCCTGTTTTCTATCACGTCTTCAGAAAGCTCTGTGCTGAGAGCAGAGCTCCCTTCCAAACCCATCGTGCTGTGACCAACACAGCAGAAGAGCCTCGCCTCTGTGCTCTTTTCTCCTGAGCCCTCTGGGGCAGAGGCACCACAAGGTGGACTGAGTGTTGATCATATACTGAGAGACTACACTGCCAGAGGGCAACCAAAGAGTGGCAACACAGAAACCATGGATAGGGCACAACTGCCCACACTCCATGGGGACACAATCCTTTTGTCCTTTTCTGGATGTAGGTATTTCAATTTTTGAAGGGCCAGGTCATGCATATAGTTGCATACTATATACTATATGCATATAGTATGCATATTTGCACACTATAAAATATCTCTCCCCTGAAAGCAGGGGAAGCCAAATGCCTCATTATTTGGATGGGTTTAATCTTAGTGAACACTGAAGTAAGAGGAGAATTCTATGGTGACCGTAAGTAATCAGTGCATTAGAGCTCTATAGCTTGGCCCTAAATTTTAGAGGTCCTAGGCCTTTTTCCCAGAAAACCCCTGAAGCATATATGTATTTTGTGTGCCCTTTAAAAATGAATGCATAAATTTTTTTAGGTACTCTAATATTCCCCAGGTTAGCATCAGCCAGTGCAAAATGTCTACCCATGTCCCACAACTGTGTGGAATCCTGATCTGTGCAATCCTGTTACCAAAGCACCTATGAAAGACAGAAAAAGAGCAAGAGAGAAAAGGGAACAGTGTGTGGAAAAAATTATAACTGCTTTATAGGCCCATGCAAGTACCCTTCTTGCATTCTGTACCATCTGTGGTCATGGAAAACATTCCTGTAATCTCAAAGATGGCAGTGGGATTTGTCCAAATTAAAGACACAAGAATTTGCTTCCCTTCTAAAACCTCTTGCCTGTCTTTGTTTGTTGAAATATCAGTTATTGCTGAATCTTTCAGTGTTTGCAAGATTCAGACAAGTTGGGCAATATTTTTCTTTGATCATAAGAAACTGCCGAGCAAAGATGTTACACTTTAACCACATCCACAATGAAGGTACAGAGCATGATATATGGCATGTCATACATATAAAAACTAAATTAAATAATCGTAATAATTATGTATTTTTATATATATTATATTTAAGTTTGTAATTATGCTATTTAAAAGTGATAGCTCATCATACTCAATCAAGTTAATGGCATACTAAAATACTCTAAGAAACTGTTTCTCTCTTCAGCGTGTAATATAACCAGTATGTTAAACCTGGACATAATTATTTCCTTTTAAGAATGAGCTTACACTTAAAAGAAAAAAAAATTAAAAATCTATTTTGTTTGCATCTGTTTCTTAAAAGGGACAGGACCCTCAATTTTATAAGGTAAATCATTGCAGGGTGCAGTATTCAGCAGGTGCAGTTGGTATTGGCTTGCCATTTCCTTTAGAAACTGGGACTAGGCCTGTGCTCGGGCATTATGGTAGATCATATGGTTGGGATCAAGTGGTCAGGGGAAAAAGAACATTACCAGTGTAAAGAAAACAGTAGCAGAACACTTGCTTTCCCTCCCCACAGGTGAATCCGACATTTCCTGTGTAAGGGAAATGCTCACTGAAGTGGTTCAATGAAAAAGGGCTGCTGATATGTTTGGAAGGGTTATAACAAACTATCAAAAACTTTGTAAATCAGCTTTTCTCTAGGAATGCACCAATGTACTTATGAGAGGCAGGTACTCAGAATCATAGAATCATTTAGGTTGAAAAACATCTTTAGGATCATTGAGTCCAATTGCAAACCAGTACAAGAAGGACTGTACCAGACATCTTACTGCTGGGGGCTGGGGTGGTGGGGAGGTGAAGGAAAAAAAGAAAAATACCCAGCCTGTAATCCTACGGCTATCAGTTAAAATACTAAAAAAAAAAAAAAAAAACCTCCCCCATACTTTCCACAGGGCACTGAATTAGTCTGCATCACAGCAGTGACACACTAATTAACTGCAATATGGTTTCATCTAACCTACATTCAGGTTTGGATTTTTTCCTTCTCCTCTATAAGAAGTTTGTATAACAGTGAAATGTGCAACTCTTTCTTCTTGTGGGGCTTACAAGATCACAACAATTTTGTGAATACACCACAGCATGGACTTTCTTAGAGCAAAGGCATACTGTTTTCAAAGAAATGTTTACTACAAAGTTACAGGCTTAGCTGCTCCCCAAAAGGAACAGAAATACATAATGACTGACTGTAAAATAATCTTCTGGTCCTACTTTGAATTTTCAGTATTTTTCCACAAAAACCCTATTCTGATTTCAAGTGGGGCCATGTAAAACTGTGCTAACAAGACAAGTAATAATCTCAATAAAATATGGGGCAACATTTTCAAGGAAGGTGGACCTCACTTCTGCTCAGATCTCCTCCTCTCTGCTCTCTGAACACCACTTACAAGGTGCTGCCATACTGCCAGCCCCAAGGACAAGGGACTGCTGCACCACACCCTGGAACAGGGGCAGCCCCAGGGGCTGGGATAAGGTTCCAAATGGACAGTTCTAAACACGCCTCTTACAGGGGGTGCATTTATTCAAGCTTCCTTCCCGGCCAAGCTCAAGCGCCAAGTGATTGAATCTGGCTGATTCACCAAGCTATAAAGACTTCCATCTCTCATCTTTCATCATCCACTTAATATGAAAGTAGATATCCTTGCAGTTCATTCAGATTTCTGATCCATTAAAAGGAACTGCATTTTCTTGATGTGAAAAACAGCAGCACCCAGTTTTAAGGGGTAATTTCCTCTTGTACCAAAAAAGTATTTCCAGACAGGAGACCTTTGAAGTTTATTGGGAGTACCATCATTCTTTTACTGACAGATGAGGGAGATACACATGCCTAATTTATCTTTCCTGATCTATTGCTTATTCATGAGATATAAATTATACCACTCCCTTATAGTTCCTTCCTTTTAGTTGTCTATAAGCAGAGATTCAGAGATCTTATTTTTTCTCCACAGAACATCTCTGGACTACCACTAAGCCAATCTAGAACCATTCACTATCTCAGATAAAGTGACAGGATAGCTGGTGTGTTTTTAAATAGCAACTGCTCTGTCCAATTCTTATTTTTATGTATTTATTGTACATGGAAAAACCAGACCCTACATACTTTCTCTTCATAAAAGTCAGGGCCAACATTTTGAAAACATTGTTCTCAATGTTACAGAATCACTTTTTTTTTTTTTTAGTAATGAGTGTGCAGTTATGCTTCTGGGGCTTGATTTGTAGCAATGCTATTTTATCCCAACTTCCAGTCACACTTGCTTATAAGGTTGCTTATCACCTTGGAGAAATGAAGTCACATGTATTTTATTTTTAAAAGCTAAAAAATCCCTAAGAAAACAAGGCAAGAGAATAATAGCTCTTTGGGGACAGCATGAGCACTGGTCTATGCCAAAGTTCACTGCTGTCTGTAGAGGAGTTTTAGCAACTCCAAGATGCCTCCAGGCTGGTCCCTGAACACCAAAGGATGGATGCAACTGCTTATGTCACTGAGTGTCCATGACAGGAAGGTAATACAGAAGCAACATCAGTCCTTCGAGCTTGCTTCCAAAGAGCCTGGGTATTGGTAGGGGTTTTCTTCACTGGTATCATAATCAAGCTGTCTTCAGAACGGATTAGCACCATTTATCATAGTCACCCTGATGAGCAAGACCAATTCAGGTATTCTCGGGATTAAGTTATAATGGGAAATCTTGAACACTATTAATTTATCCACTGAATGCTGCACAACTAAGTGCCAAACAATGAAAAGAATAAAACTCCCCAATGCAGTACATAATTCTTCCAGCAAATAGCAAAAATTCAGGATCCAAGAATTAAGGTAAAATGTTATTGCTGTGTAATTCTATTCAGGAATTCAATTATTATAAAACAAATCAACCAGAAATAATGTCTCACATTGGTCTGATAGGATCTGCCTAACAAAGGAAGACTTATGCTTACTAAAAGTCCTTATGCAAGTTACCTTTTTTTTGTCTAAAGTATATATTGCTTCCTCTCTATTGCTCTTATAGTTTATAGTATCCACATCATGGAGGATTTTATTGCTCTTGTGCTAAAAACATATTTCTCCTTATTGCTGAAATACTACTATTGGGGGAAATGGTTAGAAAAAAGAGAAAAAAATAGAAAAAAAAGAAAAAAAAGACAATTAAAAAAAATCCTCTCCTAAGCTTTGAGGATGAATGTATGAAAAAAACTGACCACAATAAATTTTTCCCACCAGGATACAACCTGTTACTAACTTTGGGTCAAGTGTCTTAATAAATAAAAAAACATGAACTTCAATTCTTTAAACTAAATTACATATTAAGGGAAAAAAACACCTTTTGTCATTACAATGGAGATATGAAAACTACTTCACTGTACACAGAATGGTGAATCTAACCCCCCTGTTGTTGTTGTTTCGGACAACAAAATATCAGAAACTGCAAGTTGGTTGCATTTCTGCCAGTTTCAGGAGGACCTTGGATGGATACTGGCACCTCACCCTACAGAAGTATGGGGCCTCCACTGTCATTCTGAGGGGACAGCAGAGAGTTGCTTAATTCTGCAGGGTCTGAAGAAAGGTGGCTGGCTGTCAAGCAATTCTTCTGTGTGAGTGAGGCAGGCAGCTTTGCACCCACAGCTCTGCCCCTATTTCCCAGAGCTCATTCAGAGGTGTGCAATGTAGCACCCATCCCAGTGCTGCAGACTATGGTAAAGTTTGGCCTGACAGCTGCAGGCAAATGTTCAGTAGGATTTTCTGGCCTATGCTGCACAGCCTCAGTTTTGGAACATATTTCTGGAAGAGACAAAATCCTTACTGGAGGTCACAGCAGTATCTTTGGAGGCAGAATCATGTTTCTCATCTGTTTGTGGTGGAAGGTAACCATGCACAGCTCCTCAAACAAGGGCAAATCACATCCCTGTGAGCCAGCTTTGTGGGATTGCTATAATTAATCCTTCTTTCCTCCGTTTGACTTGCTCTGCTCCTCAGGAGAGAAGCTTCCAATTACAAATCTCTCTGCTCTGGCACAAGGAAGAGGTCGGCTCCCCCGGCACACTGGAGAGCCTCTGCAGAATTGAGCAGTCTGTGGAGTGAGGAAGATGACAAGGACACGAGGTGAAACCGCATGAGAAGGGGGAATGACATTATCTCCTTCAGAGCTGTTTTTCTCTGACTTCCCTACCACACAGGTGTTGCCTAGAGAAAAGCACTAATGCCTGTGAGGTTATCCAAGAGGATGAGAACACATCTGCATAAGGAAAATAACAGTTGCCCTCAGGACTGAATTTTGGTCACAGTTGTAGCTGCTCATCTTCATCATACTTACAGCAATTTGATACAGAAGAACAAATAAGGGAAAAAACAGGGGGAGCAAAGTTTGCATGACTTTAACTTATTTTTTCTTTTCAAAGTGCCATCCTACATTATTCAGCCTCTCTACATTATTCATGTCATGACTTTTACTGCCATTATTTCCCAATAGTTTGCATACTTGCAAAACTGCACACATATGTATCATGGGTATTTATGAAGTGAGTATTTCTTATACCAAAAATTGTACGAAAAATCAATGACTAGAGTTTCAGTATCATTCATAAGTAGATAAAGAACACCAATACCCTACACTGAGCAGAGGTCATAGTCTAACTTGCTGAGCATCTGTAAATCACAGAGAAGCCAGGGGAGCTTCAAATTCACAGCTCTACTGGGTCATGCCATGCAATTATTATTAAACTAATCAGATTACCAAGTAAGAACCAAATATCATGAAGGTTGAACCAAATAAATAATGGAATTTAAACCCAGCATTGCAACTAAAATTAATTATTGCTCATAAAAATCTCTACAGAGCCTTGTTTACAGACAACTCACATTTGAGATTCAGCTTTGTGTATAGCATATGATTCTTAACATCACAGAAACTTTGCCACAAAAAGCTACAGTCATCCAAACGTCCACGTGGAAAGGATAGATTCCATTTGGAAAAATCCAGACCAGCAGCACAGTTGTCTCTACTATCTCTACTACACAGGTATGTTTTTTCATTGAACTGTAAATATTGCTATTTTTACACGTGAGTTTTGGATTTATTTTTTTTAATGGAAGGTAGTACTGAAGCAACAATACAATATGCTGACTTTGACATTCAAGGGAGTATAACCTCCTGCTGATGCCAGGGCATGAACACTTTGAGCTCCCATCAACACTAATGGAAGCAGTACTCTGCACTCCCATGCGCTGACATGAGGGTACACCGTAAGTTTCACGAAGACAAGTGCCAGGAGGATTTTCTCTCTGACAATCAAGCAGTCTTCAAATCAGAAAACAATGCTTTATTTCTAGTGCATTTTAATGTGACTTCAGTGGAAGTTTAGAAGCAGTTTGAAATTTAACCATTCATGAGAGGAAGCTCTGCTTTCTAGACCGGAACTATAATGAAGTCCTATAATGAAGTGAACTGACATGGGTACAGGGCAAAGAATGAAACTGCCAGAAAAGGAGAAAACACTGTTTCATCTTGTAGCCCTAGTTGCATATAATTATGAACCAGATATGCTTTGAGAATTAATAAAGGTTGGTATTTAAAATTACATAGGAGAACAGTGAAAACAAATGGTAATAGTATTGACTTGGTAAAAAATGTAGGGGAACCATTTCATGTGGTGCTAAATATGTGCTGCAAGCAATCTATAGATTGTTTTATGAAACATTTCGTATACTCTTCTGAAAAGATAGACTTGTCTGAGAAACCTAGTTTTCAATCTATTACAAATGCATAGCTGAAAGAGGCCATATTGTTTCATCAATTTCAAAGATACCCCTGTCAGTTTTAAAATCAACAGCATAGCTCCAATGTCCCACATGCAAGTGAAAACATATGTCTGATTTTTGAAAAGGAAAGCAACGCATATCTCTTGCTTTAACATCCAGCCAGAACACATGAGAGAACAGGTAACTCTTGAAAACAATTGTCAACCTAATTCATGCTGAGATGTAAAATAAAAAGCTGCACAAGTACTTTCTCACTTCGAGCGAATTTGTTGCACTGACATTATTACAATAAATTCCATATAAATCAGTACAATTGGCCATTATTTTGAAGAGTATTTTGATGATATACAGATGGGCCAACAGGTCTTGGTTTGGGATTTTTTTTCTGTTTAAAAAAAAAATTAAAGAGAAAAAAAATCCAAACAACAGATTGTAACATGCAGTATGATTAAATCACATAAACAATTTTAAAGAAGTATGCTGTTTCAATCTAATTTTAATTAGAAAACTTAATGTAAAAGCATGGCAAACATGGCAAAGTCTGGGTAATGTGACAAAAAGACCCTGAGCAACATTATAAATCTGTAAAGAACACTGATTATTTTGATTTTGGAAATCTTCCTTAAACCACTAGATTGATTTCGGTCGCTGGGGTTTTCTGTTTACAAAAAGGTCAGTCCATCCTGTGGTTTTTATGTGAACCCATCACACACCATTTAATGAATGCATCTAAACCAAAGACAGAACGTCTGGAAAGTAACATGTTAGGGAGCGTCCTCGTGGCTGCAATCAAACATCACTGGGTGATCTTGCCCTCTGAGACAGGTTAGAAGGAATACAGCCACAACAGACGAGCCAAAGTGCTTTCTGTATCTCCTGGTTTCTAAAAGCATATATTACAGGATTGATGATGGAATTGTAGGTAGCTGGCAGGAGGGTGGCATAGGTGTATATAGAAGGATAGGTGTAATCTGCTATTAAAGAATAGAGCGTAAAAGGCATCCAGCAAGCAGCAAAAGTCCCCAAAATAATGGCCAAAGTAGACACTCCTTTTCGGGTGGTCACATAGTGGGAAGTGGCCAGGAAATGGTGTTGCAAGGCAATCTGATGGGCATGGCGCATCACGATTTTACAGATCTGAATGTAGAGCTGCAGCATGAGGGCAAACATAAGCAAGAAAGAGACCGAAAGGACAGCTGCATTATTTTTAGTGAGTGGTCTGATAACACTGCAGGTGGATTCATCTCTGAGGCAGTTCCAGCCCATTACAGGCAGCAGTCCAATACAGATAGATGCTCCCCAGAGCAATATAAGCATGACATAGGTAAAAGTGACAGTCCTCTCTGAATTGTAAGTCAGAGCATAATACAGGGAGAGGTAACGATCAACAGTGATAGCCAGCAAGCTGCCAACAGATGCTGAGAAAGAGGCAACAATCAGTCCAATCGTGACCAGTTTCGTAGCTTCTGACTGCAGAAGGTAGGCAAAAACAAAATTGATGATCAATCCAATGCCTGCTAAGAGATCTGCCAGCGCCAGGCTGCCTATCAGGAGGAACATGGGGGCGCGAAGACTGGGATTATGGAAAATGATCAGGACCACAATGGCATTTTCGCAGGAGATAAGGGTCCCTGAAGTACACAAGACAATGTCCCAGGGGTTTACCAAAAGCTCTGGCTCAGGGTCTACGGCAGGAACCAGGGAGGAGCCTGCAGCTGAGGCATTCTCTGTAGAGCTGGCTTCTACATGATCCTGAGGCAGCCAGCTCAAATTAACCTTCAGATCTTCATTCATTTTAACCCCTGTCTTCTTCAACAGAAAGACATTGTTTTTAATGTTCAGCCACAGCACTGGATACATCGCCCCCCCGGAGCATGCAACGCCCTAGACAGCAACACCAGCCCGATGTGCAGGCAGGCACTTGTTACATAAATGTGACAATAGAAAATAAAAACAAAAAAAAAAAGGGGGAGGAGGGAGGATGTTTAAAACTGCCCGAGATTATCCTCCAAGGGACCGATGCACGGAGGCTGAGTGATCCTTAGGGTGACCTGCACAGGGAGGGAGGCACGGGCACGGGAGGCAACCCATAAAGCAGCTAAAGCCCGCTCTAAGCGCCGCAATTTGGGGTGGGGGCGGCTGCGGGGCGGCGTAAGCCCCGCTACCCTGCAGCCGCGATTTCAGCGCGGGGCTGCATTGGTCACGGAGGGAGCGGACAGGATGGGGAAGGAGGAGGGGAGGCGGAATATCTTTCACCGACCCCCCGTGAGGGAACCCCGCCCGGGCTGGGGGGACAGTGGGGCGATATCCTCTGAGAACTTATAAACTCGACGCGGACACCACACGCACACACACAGATGCCCCACGCACCCCCAGCGGCGGATCACCTGGGCTGTCCCCCGGCGGCTCGGAGGAAGGATGGATGAAGGCAGCAGGAGGAGGAGGAGGAGGCACGGAGGGGTCGCCGCGGTCCCTTCCAGGCGCCAGCGGGGCCGGCGCCGCGCGCGCGGTGGGGGGGTGAGGGTGGTGGTGGTGGG
>WBNO01007747.1:264036-409185 GCA_013400575.1 Peucedramus taeniatus
CAGGTGCGCGCGTGGGAGGCGGTGAGGGGGGAAAAGGGGGCGGACGGCCCCGGCCCGCTCCTCCTCCGCCCCTGAGGTACCGCCGCGCCCGGCCCTGCGGCACGGGTGGCCCCTGACCGGCCGCTGCTCCACCGGGACCAGTCGGCTTTTCCCTCGCAGCAAGAGCCGCCTGAAATTGTTTAAAGGAAAATTATCCTCGTTCTGTGGGGCTGGTGAAGTGCCGGCGGCACGGGTTTGCCCAGAGAGGTTGTGGTGTCCCTGCCTCTGGAGGTAACTCAAAAGCTGATGACATCGCCCTCCCTGGTAGTGTTCGAGGTTGGGTAGGGTCGTGAGTAACCTGATCCAGTGGGTGGCATCCCTTCCCATGGCAGGGCATTTGAAACTAGATGGTTTTTAAAGGTCCTTCCAACCCAAACCATTTTACACTTGTGTGATTCTGTGGTCCTGAATGACCTCTGCTTTGAGGAGTGGGGCTGGAGCAGACCGTCACCAGAGGCACCCTGGAGCCTAACCTTTCTGTGATCCTGTGGTCTACAACCATATGAAAATGAATCATAGAATGCTAGAATCAATGAGGCTGGAAAAACCTCTGAGATCATTGAGTTCAACCCATGACGGAACACCACCATGTCAAACAAACCATGGCACTGAATGCCACAGCCAGTCTTTCCCTAAACAGCTCCAGGGGTTGGTGACTCCACCATCTCCCTGGGCAGCCCATTCCAATGCCAAATCACTCTTTCTCTGAATAAATTCCTCTTCATGTCCCACTTAAGCCTCCCCTGGCACAGAATAAGACTATGTCCTCTCATCCTGTCACGTGTCTCCTGGGAGAAGAGGCCAACCCCCACCTGGCTACGACCTCCTCTCCAATAGGTCCTGAATGACCTCCTCTGACCCTCCTTTGAGCAGTGGGGCTGGACCAGACCACCCCAGAGGCATCCTGGAGCCTCAACCTTTCTGTGATTCTGTGGTCTACAACCACATGAAAATGAAAATATGGTATAAAAAGTTTAAAAGAGTGATGCCCAGTGTCTGGTCTAGAACAGGTAGCCTCTGCCTGTTCAGGGAGCCTGCTGGGGTAGCATGGGCATGGAGATGCCTGCCATCTTTGGATGGTGACATCAGGGACACATGGGTGTATTTACAAAGGTTTTAGATGTTGAGTAGTGCGGGCAGGCCAGTGGGACTTGAAGTGAGTTGGAACTAAACTCGGATATAGGCCACTGGGTCAGAGGAGCCACACCAAGCAGCTTTAAATGCCAGATAGAGATGATTTCTGCACAGAAAATAGTTTCCCAAGGTCCTCTGTACAGTCAGTGGAGAGAAGTGTGTCCTCCAGGGCATGTCAAAACAATGGGATAAGATGGTCTACAGAGGAGCCTGGGAAATTTTAGGAAAGCATGCTTTGTCCTCATTTACACCACTATTCACCTAAAACCCTCTGGAAAATCAGGTCCTGGGGGATGATTGGAATGTGGAGGGACGATTTCCTTCTCCCTTGTTGACCTATGGACTCAGCAAGTCTGCATGGTGCCATCCTTCTTTCAGATCAACCTCAGTCACTGTGCTAAGCCTTGTGAAACTTTGCTGGATGACTCAAGATGATTCATTGATATTTCTGGTGCCCCTCCTGCTTTATAACAAGGATTAAAAATGGATATCACCTTGCTGCTGATAATTGTCTTCTAGTTTTATCCAGTGATTTCTTATGTGTGACAAATACTTTCCTGTGATCTGGACTGAATATGTTTGGTATGTTTCATCATCTGTCACTCTGCCATTTAGAATAGTTGCAATAAAAATGCAAAAGCTTTTCTTCAAATATTTTAACATTTGTTTCTCAAATGGCAAAGACAAGCATTTCAATTGAGTATTTTAATTTAGGACTTTGGAGAGCTGTGTTTATCCACTTATTTAATTTGTGAATGATTTCCATTCCAATTATAACACATTACAAACAAGCTAATGTTTGTATCCTGTATTGCAGGATATTGCCAGTTTGTCCCTTTTTCCTGAGATGATGTACCGTCATCATTAGGGCAAATGGCATTGGCATGGATTTCACCCAGTGAAACAGAGCACGTGTCACTTAGAGGAAAATCTCTGTTTAGGCAATATGAAGATTACCAGATGCAAAAATCAGTGATAGGTCATAGCTAAAGAGCTTTTGTACCACTACCTTGCTGTTTATTTCTGTCTCTCATGAACCTGCTGATAGAGATGTTTGCTGACCCTCAAGCTAGCACAGAACAGCCTAGTGCTGGAACTGGAAGCAGAGGTCGGGCTGTGCTGGCTTTGGACCCAGGATCTTAGGAGCTGTGTCTGACGCTGTGACTGCCATGGTGACGTACAAAGATACTCTGGCCCAGCTCAGGTAACACAGCATGACTTTGCATAATAATGGCATATCCTGAGGAATATATATGCCTGTGTGGAATGATATACCTGTGGAGTCTAGTGCTCTTACCTGTATTGGTGATAGTCTGGAAGTTTCTCACTCTTCAGACAGTGAGTGAGCTGCTGTGTCCAGGAGGTTTGGGTGAATTCAGGGACATGCCCTTCTTTCTTTCAGGTATCTGTCTGTGATTGGCAGTACATGGCAATCTCCTCTCCTCATGCTCCAGCCATGTTCTTCCTGAGGGGCAAGTCTGCTTCCAGCACCCCACGTGCCATGGATGGGGGGCCTCTTCATACACCTGAGGGAGGAAAAATGTCATCTGCTCCATTGCCTTCCTGGTCTGAACAGTAGCAGATCAGGCTTTGGGATGCATCCTGAGTAACCAGCCAATAAATTATAGAGCTATCCACAGAAACTTAACAGTACCATTCAAATAGAAAAATTATCCCATATTATTGTATGTCAATAACACATTGACATATTTTTCATCTGGGTCCCTACCATCTAGCAGGCCTCCCTTCAGGAAATCCAACAGGGTCCCTTGCCTCTCTTACTCCTTCCTAAGCACCCTCTCTCTATTCTTAATCTCTGTGTTTTGACTCCTAGTCTTTCATCCATATAATTAAAACCACCCCGAAGGAGTGCCTAGTCAAGTGTGAGTCCTCATTACCTGGAATTATTTTACCTTTGTATTTTATTTTTCCCCATATGTAGTCTTACAGTAATTTAAATAAAATTAAGAAAAGAAAGTTCATATTCTGGTAACAACTCTTGCAGATAGTGATGATTTGCTGTACAAAAGAAGTGTGAAAACCCTAAATATATGACAGCAGCCTGTGTGTATTGCAGAAATGGCTTTTGTTAGAATTTCCTTTCAGGAGATTTCATCTTCACATTGATTTAATTTTCAGTGTTACATGAATGTCATTTAGACAATCAGACCATGTCATGAACCAAATTCTTCCAATGCACAGAACTGTGCAGTTATTACTGATCTTTCAGAATCTTTGAACCAGCATACCCTGGGCACCGCACATTCAACCTTTGTTTTTCATTTCAGCTTTCTCTTTTGTTCCCTCCCATTGATGAATCAAGTGTTGGAGTCTTCACTTATTTTTTCTGAATTGCTAGGCAAGCTAGGAACAATTAGGAGCATAACTAAAGTAGGGGTTATACAGAGAATATTTTGGGTTCATTCTAAATCAGTCTTTGCCCATTTCCAAAGGAAAGAAAGAGAATGGAGCGTAAAAGAATACTTGACAATTTATATCAATTTAATAGAAAATAAGTCTTGTCACACAGATATTATTACAATGGGAAGACATATTTTGTTCCTCCACAGATGCAACAGATTTTTGAAAGACACTTGTCTTATCATATGCCATTATAACAGAAGTGCCAGTTTTCATTAAAATTCTTGTGAAGGGGATTAATACATGTTTTCTTACAACCTCCTAAAACACCAGCTTCTGATAGAGCCTGTGCCAGACTTGCACTTATTCCAGAACCCATAGAACAGGCAAAGAATGGATGTGTTATAAAGACAGGTGGACATCATAGTAAACAAAGAAGA
Organism: Peucedramus taeniatus; assembly: GCA_013400575.1. Classification (NCBI taxonomy): domain Eukaryota; kingdom Metazoa; phylum Chordata; class Aves; order Passeriformes; family Fringillidae; genus Peucedramus; species Peucedramus taeniatus. Next base: position 268,011 of record WBNO01007747.1, read on the forward strand.
CAGCAGAGGATTTGGGGGGGGGGGAGCTTTTGTCACATAGTTTGTTCAGGCAATTTATTTTTTAATATGTACAGCTATAAACATAACTGTATTTCTACAAAAAAATGATTTAGTAATTCCTACATTATCGGGTATCAAGCATGGGAGAGCATTGGCTGTGCATGGGAAGTAGCTGGTTTTATATGAGTTCCCTATGCAGAGCTGTGACAGAGGGCTGCTGTGATAAAAAGAAGAATCATGAATCATGCTGTGATAAAAAGAAGAAGAAGCAGGGAAATAATTATTTCTTCTGGACAGGGAACTGATGAGATCAATATTTGAAAACTTTATACAGTCCAGGCCAGTGTGTTTTAAAAGTACTGAGAAGTGAGAGTGAATTAGTAGTAATTTCATTTTTTTCCTTTTTGCGGGCCATTATAGCAAGGAGAAGTTTCTTATAACTCACAGTTTGTTCTCTTCAGGTGAAAGAACATAGTACTCTGATGGTCTGAGATGTCTGAAAACAAACCCTTTTCCCTTGAGTTCTCAGTAGTCTGGGCTGCTCTGAGGAGTTGTCCTATCCTGATGGGCTTTTTGCCCATGTCTGATAAATGGCTGAGTATTTACAGTCTTCAAAATTGTCTGTCTTGAGGGCATGTTTCCCTGCAAATATATCTTAAATTTTTCTTGGTATCAAGTGTCTCTTTCCTGCTCCCTTTAACACAAAAGACTGTTTTTCTTTTACTTCTTCTCTTAGGTACTTAAAATAACTTTCTTCTCTCTTCTTTTTTTTTTTTTTTTTTGGGGGGGGGGGGGCGGGGAGGAAGGCATGGTGATTTATCATGGATGGATTATTCTGGAACTGAAGAAAATGCACTTTTATAAGCAGCTTTTTGCTAGTTTTTTATTACATGGACAAAATGGTTTTCATTACAGTCTTCATTTACTAATTGGGCAAAAAGCATGAGATGAATGAATGAGAAGCACTGAGCTTCTTTAGAGCTCCAAAAAGTACTTGGAGTTCTTCAAAAGACCACAGAGGATATCAAAGAAGAGAAAACAAGGCAGCATATTAAAGATATTAAAAGGTGTATGTTGTCCTGGGAAAAGTTAGCACTACAAACCCCTATATGGACCATGCTTAAGTAGAAAGGCTGGCTTGCAGCTATATTTGGTTGCTCTGTTGGCCAGCAAAGTAGTATCCCAAAGTGGAAAATGATTTGAGGCATGATGGTTATTCTGCTTATTTTATAAGGAGATAATGGGCATCATGGCTCTTAAAAGCATAGAGAGTATTTCTGGGAGTATTCTGAAAAGCATGTCCAGTTATAACAGATAGTTCTCTGAAAGGTAAGTGACAATATTGTTGAGACGTATTAATGATTTAAGTGTTCATGATTGCACCTTGGTGGAAATTGTGGTAATAATGCTTAAAGATGTGTTATCAAGCTCATAAATGTCATTAAAAGATTATTGAAGTCAGATGTGTTTCTGTGCATGATATGGGAAATGTTAGCTGTGTGAGGAGATTGTATGGAGGGGTTGTCCAGCAACATGCACTCCTCCTGCAGAAACATTAGCTTCATTGTCTGATTATTGCTTTGCATTACATGAGATGTTCAGTGAGAGGGGTTTAGCTGTGAGCTTGGTTGGTGGCAAAATCCACTGAATGGAAAAGTTTGACTTCCTCTTCTGCGTCAAAGCAGAAAATGTCAGAAATTCTTTGTGGATCCAACATATCTTTCACAGAATTATCGCCTCCATAGACGTGATGCTTCACTCCAGTCTGTGTAATCAATTGAAAGTTAAGTTGGTTTTTTTCCCCTGGGAAAAATCCACTGAAAGAAAAGGCTTGCAGTTCCACTCTGAATGACAGCACCTTTCTGAATTGTTTATTTGTAAATACCAGTGTCAGGCACCTGGGGAATCCAAGTGTGTAACAACACAAGTGCAATTTAGGACAGGGCAGACAGAAGCTTAATTATCTGTGATCATAGTTGATGACGTGGAAAAGTGGGGAGCTGGAAACCATCACTGTTAGTTTTCACTTGAAAGCAATATTCTTTTAGTTACTTATAAACATCTTAGACAGACCTCTCAAATCTTAAATATTAACAATGAGTACCACATATGACCACGTCCATAGAGCAGCAGTAGCAGAACTACTTTTAAGTTTTCTGTCAAGACATCACAACAAAGACAAGTTAAAAATCGCTTTTTTTTTCATCCAGTCATCTTCAGAAAAAGGAAATACATGTGTGTTTTTCTGTGTGTCTGTGTGTCTGTGTGTGTATGTATTCCTTAGGGAAATAGAGTGTGAAAGAAAGCATTCTGGACAACAGTAGAAGCTATTCAGCCCACTTTATTAAAAGGGAACACATTTAGTCATGTTATGAAACTTCCCTAGAGTGGCATGGCTAGTCTCACCTCTTTACCTGACTTTCCCAGTCATTTCCTGCCTTGGTCAGGGTCACCACCCTACTTATTTTTTATAGGTTATTCTCCAACTCAGCCCTGTCTCTTTGCTTTCAGACTCAAGCTATGTCCTTTAGATTATGACACTGCCTTTCTCAACCCCCTGCATGGTGATAAGTCTTGCCCAGTCCCTCATTACTTGAAGCACAATTCTATTCAAGCTCAACAAATGGAGCTTCTCCAGCTGTTATCTATCCAAAATGCTGCTTGCAGAGGTCAGTTACCTAGAGCAGTGCTTTTGACAATTTAATCCTCTCTTAACAACCTTCCATTGGTTGTGGCCTCTCAAACTTCAAATATGAAGTTATATTCAAAGATGAAGTATATACTTCCAATACCCTTCAGGAAATGTTAAATTTAGTCTTGAGATGTGTTCACCACCTGTAATGAGCTTCTGGAACCATCCTCTCCTACCTATTGATCACTTCCTTTGATACTTGGCATGTGTGTCCTGTAAAACATCTTTGTCACCACCTCATTATCCCCATTCAAATGACTGTTTAAGCTGTTAAGTGATTAATTCAAACATAAGAATTATTAGTTGAGGTCTTACAGAGGTCAGACTTCTTGATTCAAAGATACACTTTGGTCCTAAATGTTGGGAATCTCAATGATTTTTGAGTTTTATTTGATCTTTGTGCTGTGTGTGCTCTGTGTTATGTATGTAGCTGGGTATACATTTTTGTTATATTTTACTTCTGTGTATCATGTTTCTAAAAGTGTTCTTATTTTGTATAAAACAGAGGTATTTAATGACCCTTCTCTGTATTTTTCAATTAATTTGTGTGATATCTAAATAAATAACCTCTTCAGAATCCTCCTGCTCCTCTGATTGCTTTTGCCACTGAGCTGTCCTAGGCAGCATCTTCCCATTTGGCTAATATAGACCAAACTAATACACAGAAAAAGCCTATTATTACTATTATTGGTGGTGCTGGATATTAGACAGCAGACCATGATCCCCGGGGCAGATAATGAAGCACCAACACATGGGCTTCTTCTTGATTTTTTTCAGAATTCCCTTTTGAAGACAAAGCTGTGGTAAAAATTAGAACCTGTGTTCCCTATTGACTCATCTTGCATTCACTCCCACTCTTCTGTTAAACAAATAGTGATAGAATAAAATTATTATTGTAGTTTTTGGACAATACAGCAATACTGAAATTTTAAGAGCTAGATTTGTTTTCTTTTGGGATGTCCATCTCAAATACTAATAAACAATTTCTTCAAAATTTTTGTAATTTACAGATATATATATTAACAAAATCATTGGACTGGGTGTTTAAACTCTGAAAGCTGCAGAGGTCTCTAGAGCAATTTCTGTTTCAGGAGAAGAAAGGGTTTTTTAATATCTGTAGGCCTAACTATAGCCTATCATGAATTATAGACTAGATCACAGACTTCTAATATTTTACTATCTGGACAGTGACCCAGAACAACCTCTTTCTGTGGCCATAAAAGTGATTGATTTTCTTGGATCATTCATCCATAGAAGTATTTTCACCTAAGAGAACCAGTTTCTTTAATGAGAATGATTCTGAGTTACAGATTTCTGAAGTTCACCGAGAATATATCTATTCACAAATCAATTATTTGTAACCAGTATCAGTTCCTACTATGGCATTTATATGCTGGCATGCTATATATAACTCACTCCTATTTTTGGTTCAGTGATCATGCTTATAATTAATTTTTTTTATACTATCAATTGTTCTAATTTAAATTTTAAAATTGGTGATTTTAAAATATGCATACTAGGGTTGAAATTAAGTCTTGAAAATTGCATGCTTACTAGCATGTATTGTCTGAAAATTAGTATATTGTCATATTTGTTATAATGCTGGTATTTCCCTAAATGTCAAATACTTTATACATCTGACATTTAGAAACTGTGAAGGAAAGAGGAATGGTAAAATATGTGACCATATAGCTGAGAATTGAAATGTGGCCTTATAAATCCAGGTCTATAGGGCTGCTACCCTGGTCATAGATACAGAAGGTGTGGGATTAAGTATCTGAACCTATGAACATTTATAAGAGCCATCATTTTTCACAGCAGTCATAAGAAATAAAAAATGGCACTTGAAAGACATATTGAGGACCAGGAAGAAAAGTGTGATGGGCAGAGATGGTGGTTCATCAAGATTTCATTTACATGATTGTAAATCTGTAACTGTTTGATGTCACCTGTACATATTTGGATTCAGTGCCTGACTGGTATTTAATATTCCCACAGTCCTGGTCGGGAACCCAGGGCTGGTGCAGTGCAAACAGTGCAACTGTACAGCTGCTGTACCCTGGGAACACTGGGCTGCCTTGGCTTACCCTGATTGAACAACAAATACAGGCTCTGTAAATACAGCCACTGTTTCTATTGCAATAAAATGTAGGAGGAACTCCTGAATACAGCATCTATTCAGAGACTGCTGTCCCCTTGCCTTTAAGAGGGATGAATATGCAAGGAATTCCTGAGATGAAACGGTTGCTAGAATGATGCCTGATTATGATGAAGATTCTATCCTTCAGTCTGACGGCTTGCAATGTAATTTTATCTGCTCATTCTGCTAAAAATTGCTCACTGGGGAAATTACAGCCACTCAAAGCATTTGGGGATTTCAAGCCTGGTAGAATGATTTTTCTCTCATTTTTCTCTCTCTGGCAGGGGTGGAAATACAGCACTTCTTCACAGAGTTGAGAGGAAAGGGGGGTGGGACAAAAATCATTGGAAGTGGTTCTCCTGGGAGCCTTCCCTGGGGAAAGCACCACTTCTGAATCTAAAATAATGCTGTTCCAGTGCCTTTATGTAAAATTAGTCCATACTCATAGCTTAACACTGTAGCAAACTCATTCCCAGCACTGGAGAATCTAACCTTCCTTTTTGTATCTTTATTGCTTTGTTTAGCTCTGGTTTTAACAGTCTTGCTTCAAAGGCTGCTGTAATCCTTCAGGTTTCAGCTGTTTCCAGGAGAGCTTCTGTATGTGCCAATAACGACTGCAGAAATTGCCTGACCAGAAGCTATAACAATACTCTGTCCTCATTTATGGATGCAGTGACTGGTACATTTCTTCTTTATATCTTTCTTCCTAAAGCACTGTGGCACAGGGATGGCTTATAGCGCATGGAACAGGACAGAAGGAGCTAAGTGGCCAGATGAAGGAGTAAAATGCTGACCAACTGTAACATGAGAGGTTTCTGAACTCCTGTGTGGTGGCTACTGTGTGAAAAAAGTAAATATACCTAAATATACCTATACATCCTTGCAACAGTAAAGTTCCTGTGGCAGAAATGCTCCAAGCCGTGAACTGTAAGCATTCTAACTTAAATATTTCTTCTTCTTAGATTTTTTGATTAATTCTATTTGTTGCTATTCTATTTGGCATTAATTTATTAATTAATTAATAAATATAGAATTCTATATATAATATATATATTATATATATATATAGAATAGAAATATTCTATTCTATATAGAATATAGAATAGATTAATTCTATTTGTTGTCAGCTTGATATTAGCTTGTCATTACATTATTACTTGTCTGCTGGGCAGGACAAGCTGCGAGTACAAAACCTGTGATACTCTGAGCTGCAGATGTGTTAGATCCTGAGTGGCGCATCCAATGACAGGACCTTGAAGTTGTTATTGCCCTTAATTGTCATAGCACTCTTAAAACTCAGATAGGCAAGTTGCAGAAGATTATACCTTTTGGGGGTTAGAATCTTTGTCATATTTTGTCAAAAGTTTTTTAGTATCAGAGCAGCTCTTGGGGAAATTCAGTATGAAATAGGTTAAGCAGAACTACCTTCTATTGATGTAGGCCAAGTCAGTTCTCAGTGGCATACTGATGCAACATTGATCTAAAACAGGTTTCCAAAATGTTGGGCTATGGTTATATCTGTTCGCTGAGTACACACAAGACAGGGAGATCTGGATCCACCATCTGGCAAACACAAGGCATATATGCTGGTCTGAAAGTGCCCCAATTATGACTGTAATTAGCTGCTTGGAATGGGTGCTTGGAAATGTGACAAGTGTAGTAAGTGAGACAAGAAGATATAGCAAGTGCATTATTAAGCAGAGGAGTGAGTTAGAGAACACATGGTCATCCCTGATAGTAGCTGGCAGATAATGAATAGGAAAATGTGTGATATGATATAAAGAAAAAATAAATACATATTAAAATAGAAGCTGGAATGCACAGTTGTTGGTCTCAAACTGCTGGAGGGTTCCACCTCTCTGTCTGCATTTTGATTCCTAATTTGCCATGCTTTTATGTACCCTTCTATAAGTGATTAATCTTATAGTCTTAATTTTAGTATTTACTTCAGAATTCGAACCTGTGGCAAGTGAAAAGGAAAATTCTGGACTACTCAGTAGCTAGACAAGAGTAGGTAAGAGACCTATTTATGAGAGAAAATGATCTAGCAACCAGTAACCAACTCAGTATATTTTCATTTATGCCTGGAATGTGTTTCCTTGATTTTTATTTTCCTGTTTATTTTTTTCTTTTTTTCTTTTTTTTCCCTTTGTTATTTTTTGGTTGGTTGTTTTTTTTGTTGTTGTTGGTTTTTTGTTGTTGTTTTGTTGTTTTGGGGGTTTTGTTTCGTTTGTTTTGCTAAGTGCATCCTTCTGGATATAGATATATTAAAAAAAAAAAGAAAAGAGGAGCATTATCTAAATCACTAAATCATCAGTGCTCTTGTGTTGTTGTTTAACCCCAGCTGGCAACTAAGCACCACACAGCTGGTCCCTCAATCCCCACCCTTGCCAGAAGGAGGGTGGGGAAGAGAATAGGAAGGGTAAAAGTGAGAAAACTTCTGGACTGAGGTAAGAATGGTTTAATAATTGAAATAAAATAAAATAATAATATCAATATTGATAAATTGTAATGAAAAAGAAGATAATAAATAAAAAGAGATTATTAAAACCCTAGAAAGACAAGTGATGCAAATAGAAAACAATGACTGGTGCCTAGCCAGTCCCTGGGCAGCAGCCTAGTTTGTATGCTGAGCATGACACCACGCAGTCTGGGATATCCCGTTGGTCAGCTGGGGTCAGCTGTCCCTGCTGTGTCCCCTCCCAACTCCATGTGCACCCCCAGCTCACTCGCTGCTGGGGTGGGGTGAGGGGCAGAAAAGGCCTTGACCCTGTGTAAGCTCTGCTCAGCAGTAACCAAAACATCCCCATGTTATTACAGCACAAATCCAAAACACAGCCCTTCACCAGCTACTGTGAAGAAAATTACCCCTACCCCAGCCCAAAGCAGCACGTCTTGATACAAACGGTTAAAGCACACTTGCATCTGTTTTCAAGATACAAGTGTTGTCCACTAAACTGAAACCTCCAAGGACACTGGTTTGTACTATTTATGAGATATGTATTATTTATTTGACCTAAATATTCGTGTATGCCTTTCCATCACGCAAAAAGCGCGCAAGAGATATTACAACCAGTGTATTGACAAGCTGCCTGGAACCACTCGTGTAGACCATAGGAACACTCTGCTATGCCCTTTTTTTTTTTTTTTTTTTTTTTTTTTTTTTTTTTTTTTGTCCTGTAGCTTCTGTGGCATAGCTTTTTATTTTTTCAGTGCTTTGACATTTCCTTCCCTGTGCACCATGATAACCCTGGTTACCAGAGTAAGCAAGGTTTGGAATACATTTATTTTAAAGCATTTTGGTTCCTCTTTAAAATGGTAGATGTAGGAGAGGGCTCATTAGGAGTTAGTCAATCTGAATTGATTTCAGAGTAAATACGAATGTTGAAAACCAGCCAGGTTTGGTAAAGAAAAAAAAGGAATATTCCTCAGGAATATGTGTTTCTCAGCTGTGCCACAGCATACGAAAACAAGTCCAGCAGAAACCAGAACTTTGCCTGAAATTCATAGTTGATTACCTTGGTTATTGTCAAATCATTGTAAAAGTGAAATAAATAAAATCACTCACTATGTAAAACCCAAAACACTTTGGCTGTGGCTCAGCTTCCAAAATGTGGAATACATTTAATACTAGTTTGAATAGACCTATGGTTTGGCCACTCTTTTTCTGTCTGTTCTAAACACCTGTTTTCATTTAGCTGTACAAGATGGACCACAATTCTGCACTAAGCTTTACACTCTGAACAGCTCTACTGAAATCAGTGATAGCAGTTGACTTTGAACACAGCCCATAGTATCACACTTCATTTCTCCTGGAAAAGAAATATTGGGGAAAAACTACAATGTAACTAGCCAAAATGATGAGAATTTTACAAGATGATTGTAACACACTTAAAACTCAACTATGCTCTTGTGGCTTCATTCTCTCTTTTCTCTTTTTCTCTCATTTCTCCTGCCCTTGTATTACTTGAAAGCTGACATATTTCAAGCTCAAGCTCCAGGAAAGATTTGTGACAGGGGAATATTTCAAGGAAATAGAAACAAAGTAAAGAAAAACAAATAAAATTATGTTCAACAAATGAACAAGATGGTTCCTTAAATCCGCATTTTTAGTTGATTAATTGGTACATTTTAGTCCAGAAATCCAGACTGGTTTTTGACCTTACTGCTTAATTTCCTGTTCTGGTGGATTCAAAAGAAAAAACAACTGCATGATCCACCTATGTGTTTGATGACTTGCTTAATGCAATTTTGAGTTGTTTTTAGTATTCAGCCGTGTCACTAGATTTACCATTCTCATACATAATCATTTTTTCATACATCATTGTACCTATCAAGCATTTTCAAACAAGCTACTTTGGTCTGCATCTGTAATAGTTGTGTTATAGAATTATTGATAGATTAAATTAATCTTGTAACTTCCTTATTGCATCAAACCCATCAAAGAAGATTTTTAACAAATGCTTATTTTATTGTCTTGCCCACTATTTTATGTTACTCGGTAGTTAAAATGTGGGTTTGACTTTTGAGAAATATGAGGTCAAAATCATATTTTGCTGCACACTTTCTTTGTTAAGGAAGTCCCTATGCACGGGAACAAAATTAGTGTCTTGTATCCTCTAGCCCTCCAGTTTCTCCATGTATCTAGTTTAGGGTAAGAGAATGTCTGAGTGTAATTTCAACTGGCTTAGTTTAGGAAGGACCAGTCACTCTGAAAGTGATTGTTTCTTTTTCACTTTGGGATGATAGGAACCCAGGTTAATAATTCAGATTAAGAAACTAAAAATTCTATGAGGTGAACCTCAGTCTTTCAGTGTTTCATCTCCTCCTCTCTGAAGCAGACATGGCAGCATTACCATTCCTCAGGAAGCTGCCACAAGGATGCTAATAATTCTGAGATATTTATGAATCATAATAGAAGCTTATATGAATATAAATATTTATCTCATGCAAAAAGGAGAGCTTCTGTCTCCATCCAATTGAGACTTCCTTGTAGTTTTGCATTTACCAAATATATTTTTGCTACCATTCGGTATTAGAAAGATTTTGCATACAAAATGGGGGAAATCTGAATTTTTACATACTTTTACAGGCTTATTTAAAAGCAAAAATGTAATGGTATATAGATTACCAAGACTTCTAAAGAATGGACAGACCCTTAAACTGTCTTACTGCACCTTCAAAAATAAGCAGCAATCCATCTTACAGCTATCCCTGGGAAAAGTTCCTCTATGAAGGACCACAGCAAAGAGGGATTTGAGACTTTCTTAATATGGTGTGGAAGTTTTTCCATTAACTGTGGAATTTGAAGGACATCTGCATTCTGGAGTGCCATTTTCATCAGTAAATGTAGTGAAATATGGACAACTTGAATGAATCATGATAACCTCATGTCACCTCACAAAAACATTAGGAAGCTGCATAATCAAAAAGTGTGTTCAACTGGAGTGAGGCACTTCAGAAAACTTTCCTAAATTAATATGACCTTTTTTTTTTCTTTTTTTACAGGCTGCATGGAAGATGACTCAATGAAATATCCCAGTATGAGTCATTATAGCCAAAGAAAGAGAATAAGGCATGAAGTGGCAAATCGGATGGTGACCTCCCGAGTCTCTCTGATGGGCTGTGTTGCTGTTCCATGTAACTATCTCTCAGTGCATGTGAGAGTGGATTTCTGGTAAAGCTGGGCTGTCTGAAGCTGGTTCCTCCTCCAAGTGGATAGTACAGGCCATGTGTAGGGGGTGAATACTGGTGTGGTGTGCTTCATGGATGAGTGCACTCCTGTGTTTGCTACAGCATTCCTGGTGCTATGTCACTTAGTTTTATGTCACTCATCGCTCTTTTTTTTTTTTTGGTTTTATTGCAGCTCAACAACTGGTAAGTTCAAAATTAATGTGCAGCAGTAACTCCCCACAGAGCAGGTATTTAAGGCCAGTATTTCAATATCAGAATCCCATAGGCACAAATTAAAACCACTCTCCTTGCGAGATTTACATCTCTCCTTCTGATTAGTAAGAGCCAGACATTGTTTCCTGAAATGTCAGTTTTGCTGCAGCTCAGTAATGGATGTGACACTAATTAAAGAAAGCAGAGGAGACAAAAGCATTGCTGTTGTAACTCTGGCAAAGCTGCAGGCAGATATGTATTTGACTCTAGCATTGCACTTTGGATACCTGCACAGAGTAATACTTGCATCTGTGCCAGTAGTTCGTAGAGCAGGTTACTTCTCTTTTGCATACTTTCTTTTGTATTAGGCACCTATTGGCAATGCAGAGGCATTTAGCTTTTCTCCCCATGGAGCAGGCTGTGTGGTTCAGGGAAAGCACATTTTATTTCATGTTCATTTTCCTACAGAGCAATCTGCTCTTCTGTCTTTACAATGAGAATGAAAGAAGTCTGAAAAGTTTGAGTGAGACCCATGCGAAAAGTAATGGAAATCTCTGATACAAATGGGATGGAATACATGAGAAAGAAAGTATCAGAAGTCTGTATGTCTTCACTAATTAAGAGGAAATGGTCTGTACAGCAGGACTTCATGAAGGGAACATTCTATTTCTGTATAACTGGCTGCAGACTTTTTGAAACAACCAAGACTTTGAGAGAAGGCCCTGACCCTCTCAGCTTCTCTTGGTCTGTAGCACTGACCCGACAGCTGGAGCTGTCAAGATGTAAACTGAACTTCCAAAATTGCCAGTAGCTCTGTATGAAAAATGTAAATATGGATCAAAAAATTGCTGTAAGGGAGAATTCAGCCAGTCCTTGGAGTCTGGAGGCCCTTTGTTTTATTCCCTCTGTTTATATAATTTTGAGCAGGTTCCTGATGAATGCTGCTTTAGACATCAAACCCATTTAGAAATCAATGAGTATCTTTTAACTTTAAGGTTGTTGGGATTTGGTGCCTTGGATGAGTATGTACATAGTGCATAGATGGGGAGATTAAATGTAGAAGTTTGTTATTTTCCTGATTATGCATCTTTTGTAGGATACATGAGCTGGTAAGGGAGTAGGTAACTGGAATTTACTTGGCTGTGACAATACCTAGTGCTGAGTGAAATGCTTGGATGGACACAGGTTCTAGAAAGCTGCTGTGTTTTCCTTGTTAGCCTTTTTCAACCCCCTTTTCTAACAGTCAGGTTTCTTTGGAATTAAGGTCAAAGTTAAGAGAAATTGTTAGTCTCTCCATAAATCAAAGATTTCCAGACACTGGGAGGGAGAAATTCCTCCCTGCAAATGTAGCATGGAAGTATAAAACAAAGAAAATATGCATAGCTTAAGCTATTTTAGGTAAAAGGGAAGGGTTAAAAATACTCCACTTGCTTACTTGGCACCTTGGCTGTGTTGTGAACGCACATTCTCCCTCTCTCTTGACAGGGAGAGATGGAGAAAGGCTTTATGCAGACATATTTTAATACATATCTTTGCAAACATACATCATGTGTGGCATGCAAGGGACAGTCTTCTGCTTTCTAGAGAAGGAACCAAAACCTCCAAAGAACAATTATTTGCACACCAAAGCAGTCACTGTCCCAGTCCAGCCCTGTGCAGCTGTACAGGGTCCTGCTTTCAGCCAGCATCCGACCTGGGCTCTCTGTAGAGAAATTGCAGAGTTAAATATTTTGTTCACTTCAACATTACTGCAGTGTTTTTCAGATGTCTTCTGGCTGGTGTCATTACTGGTTGTCACAGCATGCTTATTACAGCATTGTAGGGACCTATTGCCACTACAAAGCAAAAGCAAGCCTGTCTGCTGTTCCCTACCAAGAGGTCAGTGCTTTACTGCTCAGTGCAGGAAAGACACATTGCTGTTCAAATAAAACTGTCCAGCACTGTCTGCAATGGTAGAAATGGTTAATTGTGCCATGAATAAAAATTGTGAATACATAAAATGCTGGAATAGCAGTCTTTGTTTCCTTTAGGTAAATGTGTTCAGCTGGTTCCAGTGAAAATTGTACTGATCCAGGGTCTTGTTATTATCCCATTACTGCTAACTTAATTAATAGCTCAGTGCTGGCAGGTATAATTTTGTGCTGCTTACTATACAACGATGCAGCACAGGGCTTACCAGTGAAGACAATGGAAGGTATAACAGATGGATGGGGGAAAAAACAACTCAAACCAGATGAGCTGGAGAACAGGTGGTATGTGTGAGAAGGGAGGAGATGACAGTGCAGCAGGTTTTTATAAACCTGATCATTAGTTTGGCTCATGTATCTGTTTACTAGGTATGTTCAGCTAGAATACATAATAGAGCTCAGTCTGGAGGCATTTAAGGCCACAATGGCTTGGTGAGGGAGAAACCAGATCACATATGAAAGGCAGAATCTGAGAAAGTTCTGACAGGAGGGAGAATTAAGCTTTTGAGCAGATTTTATCCTGCAAATTCTTGAGATGTGTTAGGGTAGCAGTGAAAGTAATCTCTGGTTTAGCTGATCAGAGAAGCTGCCCTCACTCACTGAGTTGGTGAGTTGGCCTCTTGGATCTCTTTTTATTGTTTTATTGTTTTTTTATTGTTACTTGATGACCCAGCTGGCAGCTTTTAGTCTTCTCTTTCAATATTTAATTAATTACATATATTTCCTATGGAGATTCATTGCACAGCCTGACTCTGAGTTGCTTTTTTTCAGTCCTCTCTTCCGCACAATTAGTGTTTATGTGGCTTCCCCTCATAGCGATGTGTTCTGGAGCAAAGAATATCTATCTTATCTTAACTAAATAGCAGCCCACAAGACAGAGTGGTACATAGCAAAGGTAAAAAGGGAAAAGTGATGAGAAAAGGGGTTTATGAAAAAATATACGATCTTTCTCCTATATCCAGAAGAATTGTTCCACTTTTGTTTAAGCAACCAAGTAAAACTTCCTGAACGGTAAGAAACAAATGATTCCCACCATAAATGAGCAGTGAATTATTTTTGCAAATAAGTTTTTAAACTCTATCATATCTGATCCTCCCACTGGTGAGAGCAGAATGTAAGAGAGCCTGTAAACCAGAAACTAACCAGTTCAACTGAGTGTTTATTGTCTATTTTTTCAGATTACACTTGAAGTTTGTTTAGCCATACTCTAACAGTAAAAGAAAAAGGTGAGAATTTTGCCAGTTCATACTTTCAAATCTACAGATTTTAAGGATGCAGTACTTGACATATTGCAGAATAACATAAAGATATGCTAATAATGAGACTGCTGCTCTACTCACAGACAGCAGGGAAAAATGCAGGGGCAAAGCCTGCAACCTCAAATATTTGAAACCATGACTTGTACATCTAAAGTTTGTGAGAACAGCCTTCATAATACAAGGGGCTTTCTAGTTTCTTAAGTAATAAATTGTGGTTGTCTTATTTTCCCTCTCTCTTTCAGCCATTATGATTCCCACGAACATGCAGCCCACATTTTTAATTAATGTGCTGTGTTTTCTACATACAACAGGGAAGCTAGTAGTGCTGAAATTATGTCTCCATTGAAGTCTGTAAAAGTGTCTAGCTACTTAAATATTTTACTATCACTTTTTTCCATGGTAGACACATGACCAAGAATTCTGAGCACAAATGCCATTCTTTTAAAGGTGATGAACAGCAAAGGCTGAGAGATTGAGACCATCCTGCTATTCCTTTCTCTTATTAGCTACAGTTATCTCTATAAGCTGTGTAATGCAGAGGACTGTCTTTATATATATCCCATTGTGTATAATACAATGACACTGAGATATAAATAGTAAACAATGATGATAAACATAAATTTAGATTACTAAATAGCTGCCTCTACCTTTGTTGCTTTGAGAATTTGAGATCTTGTCTTTAGGAGGGGAATAAGGCAGACATGTACAAATTGAAGCCTTTTTTTTTTCTTTTTTTGAAATGAAGCTTTGTACTTTATGTTTGAAAGATATTGTGGTTATTAAGACCCCAAGAGAAATTAAATTGTGCATGGCTTAATTTGAAAAGTTGCTTCTTTATGCATCCAGAGTGCTAGTGCTAATTCCAGAAATTTTGTTGGTGTTTGGGGAGGGAATGCAAACAAGCAGAAATATCCAACTTACATTTTAAAAAACCCAGGAGATAAAATGAAAAAAAAAAAAAAAAGAAACAACACGAATCTCAGGTATACAGAGGATCTATGAGCTGCTACAGAAATCACCTATTTAAAGTCATCATATTTTATAAATAATCCAGCAAATTCTGGAGAGTGTGTGTTTCCCTGTCTATTGTTCCCATGGGACTTTGCTTGGTTTGATCTATGCTGTTTTATGTAGCCAATTTGAGTAAGAAGAGAGTGCCAGTTTTTCTGTTGAAATACATGTGACCTGCCAGCCATCAAACCCCAGCATTTTTAAGAAAAATGGACATTTTAATTTGTGAAAGGCATGTCTCAATCACTCAAAACATGACAGTGAAAAAAATCCAAAGCTTTAATCAAAAAGCTAAATAATAAAGGCAAAATGCTGGACCTTGAGCTGGATGTCATTTGGTGCAGATTTGTTGAACCCTCGTGCTTATTGTCAGGATAGAGATGTGATGCATGTTTCTGTTTACGTCTCTGGTTTTATTTGGATCTCTTTATTTTTTTCCCTCTGGGGAAGTTGTTTTTCTACCCAATCATTTTCACAATGCAAGCAAATATCTGCAGTAGCTATTTTCTTGCTGAAACAATTTATTTTCTTATTATTGCAAATATTAGCTGGGCTCAAATGGGAACTGTAACAAGGTAATACTGTAAGCTTTGAAATAAGCTGATTTGAAACGCTGAGTAGTTGTAGGAAACCTTCGGTGTAAAAAGAGGTATAGCAATAAAATATTTTTGAGCTTCAGTCTTGAAGTTAATTCACAGTTTAATGTGAATCAGAGAAGGCACTTTGCTGAAATCTCTTTTCAGTGTGCTTCTAAATTTCCTATTGTACTATAGAAGCCTTCAGAGAAAAAAGAAGAAAACAAAAAGAGAACAAGCAGGTCTTGTTTCCCTCTCTCTTCCCAATATCTTTATGCTTTTATAGGGAGTGAGGCGAGGGTCCTGCTTGACATGACAGCTTTTTCCTTTGTTTTGAGTCAATGCCCTCAGAACCACAATCACACTATCAGCTAATATCTTCCATCCTCTATGAACCCTCGTTGTCCTCACTCCACTGAGAAACATCTGCATAATTTTTCGCTCTATGCCCTCTTCTTTCCTACCCTGCCCACCCACTAAATCATAGCCAATGTTTTCTTCCCACTCCATGGGTGCTTCCCTGGGCCCTCTGCCAGCCAGTGCCTGCCAGACCCACGCCTGTGTATACACACTGCCAGGCTGTCCTTCAAACAGGAGCGAAGTGGGAAATTATAGAAACAAGCTTCCAGCCATCCACAGCCTGTGTCTGCACAGGCCTGTCAAATCAGCCAGCAAAATACTACAGGCAGCACAGGCAGGATGAAATTGGGAAAGAAATGACCTCCTATCAGCTGATATGCTGCAACTGTACACACAGTTTGTGGCAGAAGCAAATCACAGCCACAAGTCTTTCCTTGCAGACATTTAACAGCATCAGTGCAGATAGCCACTGCAGGGTGGCTGACACACAGCAACTCATCACTGCCTGGTAACTTGTCCGTATGCCTGAGGCTTCTCATTTTTGGCCATGTTGCTAAGGTACGTTTAAGTTAACCATGGTAGGAGAGTGATGTTTATATCTGAAAACATGTCCTGAAAACAGTGTCTCAGAGAACTGCAGCTAGAAACCCACTGCTTAAATGTACTGGTCTGATCCTGCTGCATGGGGAGCATGTGGGGTATCAGTCCTGGTACAGGAAACTGTACAGGACAAGGCAGACAAGAGGGACTGATGTGACCCTGCTTTGTGTGTAACTTGCTCTGTCTTTTTTACTCTAGGTGCTACCTGCTTGGACATGGACAGTCTTTGCAAAGCCAGGAAAATCATTCTTAGAAGCAACCAAATGCCAAAACCCAAAACATTTATAACCCTCTTTGTTTATAGATTGTACCTGCACAAAACAATTGTTTGGGCAGTTGGCATGCTTCAGTGCCAAAACAGAAACTTACAGCAGGAAACAGATGTGGGCCAAGAAGATTGTAGGACCTACTGTTACTGGAGAAGTTTCTGTTCTGTATTGCTGATTTCCTTTTTGGGATTCAGAGTTCAAAGCAAGTCACTCATGGATTTTTGCACCTCTGGTCCTCACTGTGTTTCTATCCTTCACCCAAAGATTTCAGTCTTCCAAGTTCTGCTGAATTTTATAGTGAGAAAGGGAGCCCTTGCGGTGGTTTCCTCAGTTTTCCTAATATTTTGTGTGCCCATGTCCTTCAATCTCACACTCTTGTCTCTATCCTAATGTTTTGAAAATTTTCACCTCAGATAATTTATGAGACTTTCAGTCTCTGTACAAAACTTGAAGGGGATTGATTTCTTTTTCTAGTTTCAAAGATATTGCTGAAATCTTCTGTGACTACCTTGGCAGTCAGAACTCAACAGCAGCTTGCTACAGTAAAACACCTGAAGGCCTGATCTTTCCCTCTGAGTATTGAACTTACATTAGAAATCCCAAAGAGCCTTAGTAAACCTGGTTTTGAGTCCTGCCAGAAGCATTAACTTGCTGCTCAGCTTCTGAACCCAGCAGAGCAGGCTGGTGCCTGCAGGCAGTATGCCAATGATATTTTAGTGCAAAACAAGAGTGTGCATTAGCAGCAATTGCCCCCTTAGCATGCTTTGGTTCACATCAAAAATTGGTCTTGGAGCACACATTTAATTCCCTTCAAAATTAACTAAACCAAAGATGCCCTTCAGGAGCACCCTGTGCACTGCTGCTGCTTGTGGGGTGTGGGTGGCTTTTGCAGGTGGCATGGGGCTGTTTCACTCAGAGAAGGCATTCCTTTTGCTCCTCAGTATGCCAACGGTAGTTATCACTTTATTGTCTTCATAGCCACTAACATACCTCTCTAGAGGTTTGGAACATAATTTCTGTTCAAGTTACAACTGCAAAAACAAAGGTTTAGGGAAGTACCTTAGCTGATAAAGTCTTAACTGAGAAGTCTGTTTCATAATTTTTAGGGAAAGTATCCCATTCACTGCCACCTTAAGAGATGAGGAAAGACAAATAGCTCTACTGGTTTTGGAGGAGCTTTGTCCTTAGTACTGCTAAGGTAGTATAGTTTTTTTTCAGGCTCAGCTCTGAGTGGAACATTAATCAGCATCGTATTGGTGCTCTTCAGAGGCTTAAGTAGTTGATTCAGAGCTCATGATAAAAGGATCTTTAGCATCAGAGGTGGGGACAAACCTGTGGAACAAATCAAGGAAATAAAAGATGTTCTTTAAGATATAGACTGGATAATGATCTACCTGAAGATATCCCAAAATCAGCTCACTGTTGTATATATTCTATAAAGTACACCTTGAAGCCATATTATTCAGTCTCGTTAGTTTTGGTTAGTTCCCTTGCTCATACCTAGTGAGCTGATTTGTTCTTTTCCCAGTGTCCCAATTAATTTTTTTCAGTCACCTGGATATTCTGCTGTTATTTCCAAAAGCTGGCAATAATTTTTGTTACATTTTATCTTTCACCTTCTTATTTGTCTATATTGATATCGCTTTGACATTTCTTGTTGTACAACTTACTTTACTTTGATGTGCTTTGACACAATTTTGTGTTTTCCTGAAAGTATCAGGTGCTTCCTATGGATTCCAATTATTGTTGTTTTGAAGTTGTTTATGACTTGACACAGCTGTTGTGACAATGCTGTCTTCTCGAAAGGCAGGTAAATGAAGGTGGCTTCAGCTAAACAAACATCCACAGCTGCTGTAGTCACCATTTAAAAGCCAGTCTTTGCTCAGTATGTACCATAGACACCAAATATTTCATGCCATATGCTGCAGAAATGAGCATAATTTTGTGATTATTGATAGCAAAATCCAATATTTTCAAGCCTGAGTGTCATGTACCAGGGTTGATTTTTTAAAATGGGATATCACAGACAAGTTGAAATCAGTTGGGTGTGATATATACACACACACCATAATGTTTCCAGACCTGCCTTGAAGGTATTTTGCTGCAGTGCAGCTATTGGAGTCTGGAGTTTTAGTTCACACTGAAGCTCATCTGGTGCTGTTTTATAGATGTATTCAGTCAGCTTCTGCAAGAGTTATTCTAGCAAGCTCTTACATGCAGGCTCTGTTGGAAGCCCAGGAGTGATCCCACGGACACCTACAAGGCAATTCATGAGTTTAAAGATATTCACTCTTAAGTGCCTTTATGGAGTGAAGCCTGAAATCACTTTGATAACATCTAACATCTATCATTTATTATAAATGTAATCTGCCTTTAACTACTGGTGATTTATATACTGAGGAAACATCATTTTAGAAATAATTTTTAAGGGCAAAAGATTATTTATCTCATTCATAGTTTTCCCCTCAGAGATCTCCAACCGCACTAAGTTTGGGAGAATAATTTCTTCTTTGCTAGGAGTCAATGGATAAAATTGTACATCTAATACATGCAGTGGTTATTGCAAGGGTTAATACAGGCTAAATGATGCCAGAAGTCCCTTTAGGCTCTAAAATCTATTAACCTATAGGATAATTTACAAATGGAACAATTTACGGAGTGAGAATCTGTCTGCTGTGCTTGAGGAATGAAACTGCATCACTCATTCTGATAGAGCTTCTGTTTACACAATGTCTGTATGCGTATTACAAGGGAGCAAGAATAAATTAGTGAAGACTGATGAGTGTTAATGTAGTATTACACAGGCTATCTGTAATCAAAAGTCTTCTCTAAATTTCATGTTGTTTTTTAATAGATTCCTTCTGCAACAAATGCAGCATTGTGGAATATTCAAATCCTAATGCAATGATAACAGCATATCATGGGTTGGACAGGATGAGGATGTTGACAAACAAGAGTAATTTGCAACAGTGGTAAAGATTTAGGTAATTGCAGTAGCCTACAGCACTGCAGGTTGGTTTCCTCATAACAAGCCATTCTTGCAGCTGTTCTCAAGGCTCTGCTTACAGTGGGAGACTTAAATTTTAAAAAAGGAGGGCAAGATACATTATGAATAGGTGTGATTTCGTCCCATTAGTTTTAATGAAATCTGATAAAACTGGAGTCCTTGAACATTTACAGCCAAGCTACTCCCAGGGTCCTTAGTGCACTAACAGGCTCTGTTGGCCTTGCTTGACCTCCTCTAGGACCTCCCCATGGGCCAGGACCCCATTACAGCCCCTGCCCTGGCCATGCAGCAGCAGTGCAGGTCTCCAGCTCTCCACAGCCCTGGCCACCCCAGGGCAGTTCTGACTCTGGGTGCCTCTGTGGAGCATGGTCCTGACCTGCAGGTCCTGCCCTGTCATGACAAACCCACCAGATAACCTGGGTGCTTGGTTGACCCTGCTGCCCTCCAAAGTTTTCCCTGTTTGCCTGCATGAGCAACTGCCAACATCAACTATTTCCAATGCCACAGAACTAGATGATTAAAAGGAAAAATGATCCCAGTGGTTTCATCTGCTCAGTTTCGTGTTACCTGAGCAGCCAGTCCATTTCACAAGATCCATTTCCAGGTCTCCTCCAAACACAGGTCTGTGTTAGGCAAAATTTGCCTTCCACAGTGAGGGAAGGAGGCAGGTACCTTGTGAGAGGGCTCAACCCAGTCTAGGATGCCTTTGGAGTTCTCTTTCCTTCTCCTTGGATGGTAAGTTTTCAGCCTCCTCCTTTAAATACCAACAGCTGGATGTGGGGAATAAATCTCTGACATTCACCTCCACATAGTTCTACCAGCAGTTTCCATGCACTTATTTGCTGTAAAAGGCCTCACTGGCATTTTCTGCCTAGAGATTTGGTCACCTTCCCAAAAAAGTTCCTAAACTGATGCCAAATAAGCAGCATTAAATATTTCCTTAAGAATCAGTTTTCATGGTAAATGTTACTGCTGTGGCTACAGAGACAGCTTTTGTTATCCTGAAGAGGGAAAAGGATCCATACAAATCTGACCTGGGAGGGGACTGAAAAAGAGACTTTTCTTTCTATTGTCTATGCTATGAAATGTGCTTGCTGCATGGATCTAAACTGTATTAGTCCAGATTTGGAGGTAAAATAAGTGCCAATGTAAACTACATGTGAATAAAAGAGATTTGCAAGGAGGGAGTTACAGAGAAGAAACTATGAGAAGTTATATATGTATCATCCTGTAGGAATTTTGTTTATTCTGCTTTACCACTGTTGACTGGTTGCTCCTTCTGCTAAAATTTTTCCCTCTTGCCACAATCTCTCTCTTCTGCTCACCAGCTCCTCATTCATTGTCATTTCCTTGGAGTCTTCCACTCAGATTATCTCTGTAATTGTCCCACCATAGTGCTGATCCAGACTCCATCCAGGTCAATGGTAGTGTTGCCACTGATTTGTGGAGGTTTGAGTCAGGCCCAGGTATCTCCCTGTCAGCATGGACCACAGGCTGGCTGCTGTGCTGCTCTTGGAGCTGATGCAGTGCTCCAGGTGTGAGCCAGAACTGTGGATTTATTCCCACCTAGAGCCTTTCACACAGGCAAATATGGTGAGAAGTGAGGTTCCTAGGTTTGCAAACCTTACCTATATCTTGACAGCCCTTCAGCAGGTGGTTAGGTCCTGATCTGAAGGATCAGGAAAGAAAAATAAGGAAGGGTTCTGGTGCAATGGCAAGGACTTGCACAGCCTCAGTTGTTCCGTGGTGGAAAATTATGAGATGGGATAAAAAAGGATATGGGGAGTAAGGTGAACCATATGAAAAGGTTTGATCCCTTTAAAATTGTCTCATGCCATCTTAATTATGTTGAGAAAAACTTGGTGAATTTGGCTCTTTGAGTCTTTTCTCTTCTTGCTTTCTTGCGGTTGCCTGTGGACTGTCACTGTATTTTCATCAGAGTAGATAGCAAGCAGCTCTAGGTGGCACCTGAGACTTGGGAAGTGGCAGTATGGGGGACTTGACAAATGCCAGAAGCCCTCTTCAATGTGAATGCCAAACCACATCTCAGGGCTCTCTGTGCATGGGCCTTTATTGCACTTTAGAGAGGTTCCTGGACAATTTTTTCATTAGTGAAATGAGAGTCTGCCACTTTGACTTCCTTGGGTTGTGTTCAAAAGATTTTGGAATCATTCAAACTGAAATTGGAAAGCAGACAGATCCTGCTTAGCATTCAGCCTAGAAATAAATGCATGTGGGGAAATGTGACGTAAGGGTTCCAGTGGCTTTCATTTGCTATTGCCTTCACCCAGTGCCTACCATGCTAAGCTGCTTCCCCTCCATCTCCCACACTATCGTAAATTAAGTGATGCAGTCTTGATTTTGCTCTCAGATGTTGCCACCACAGGCTTTTGAAGCCTGATGGGTCTCTGGTGACTTTGGAAGTCTGTTGGCCCTGGATGCACCCAGTCACTGGAGCAATGAGCGTGCATAAAAGCCTGTTCTGTAAAGTGAATATTAATCAGCGATCCTCACTGAAGGAGCCTTTATCCCTGGTGCCATGAAGCTTTGAACAACACTTGGGAGGCTGGCAGAGGGGTGACAGGTAACCACAAGGAGCCCACATTAAGCAAATGTAACTGGAGATCACCTGTATGTAGCCATGGTGCTGAGGAAGGTGGCTCCAAACCGGTGGGGCCATTCTCCTGCCACTTGGATCCATCTGCCACTTGTTAGTGTTTCTTTGCCAGTTACAGGGGACAGTGATATAAAGTATTAGAGATACCCAGCATCGAAATTGTTCTCCTGGGCTATTATTAAGAACAATCACTTTTGAAAAGCTGTCTACCCCTGAAATGGCTGCTGAGGAAAGAAAAGTGTGATGTGAGAGCTGAAAGTTTTTGTGTGTGCCTCTCTCTCTCATACTGCCAGGTACTGGGAGAGACAAGGAGAGGAATCGTTCCCATGGGGACTGTTCAGATAACATGAGAAGGGAAACTCAAGAGCAGCATTATTTTTTTCTGCTCTATGACAGTCTTGGATGAGGTGATCTTGCCTTATACAAGTTCATACAGCATTTTTGTGGCTTTTCTGTCACTGTGATTCTTTTACTGGGCAGATAATTATCTTCTGTCCCAGAGAAAGCTATTGAGGACGTACCTGCCATGAGAACAAGCTATTGCTAGAGGAACCCAGCCGTCCCTGTGGGCTGGTGCCAGCATAGTAACAAAGCTGTGTGTTTAAATTATACAGAGGTGGTTAATGAGTTTTCACCTTGTCAGGAGAGCAGTCCAAGGTTAACAAATGGCATGTCCCAAAAATGAGAGTGAGAAAAGCTGACTTTTGAAAATGTACAACCTGCAGGGTGAGCCAGTATTTTAAAACAAAACTATGATAGTATCTCTCTTTTTATGGAAGCAAGGCTTAGCATTACAAAAAGCAGGAGAGAGGCACTCTCTGATTCTCAGTGCAGTGTGGCAGCTAGAATATGCTTAGCATGTTATTATGCTATCAGTGGAAGTGTTTAATGAGATTTACTAGATGCTCCCAAAGCTGTCCTGTCATGTTTATGTATTCAGACAGGGACTCAATGAAGTGGTCTGTGATTTATTTGGCTGGCAAGCTGGGGCAAAGGGGGATTTCAATGTTTCATGCTACATCTCGTCAAGCAAATCTGCTTTCATTTTTGCTGAGATTATAAATGTTGCACATGAAAGGAACAGAGCACATGCATTTTCTTTAAATTTTGAGAGGCATTTGTATCTGCTACATGACATTTGGATTGAAAAGGTACCTCTACATTATCAAGAACGTACACATTTAATAGATTAGTATCCAGCTAATTGGTGGAAGCTAAACAGAATCCTATTTTAAAAAAATAGAGAAAGACTTGTAATTATTTATGAGAAAAAGCTTTTGGCTTTGAATACTAGGAGGTCCCATCCCTGCTGTGCCACATCCTCAAAGCAGTGCTTCCCACATCACCCATCCTTTGAACGCTTGGATAGGAAGCTCCATCCTCTTCTCTCACCCCATGTCCACAGACCAGAACCCCAAATCAATCCCACCATCCTCATTACCCTCTTTTCCTATTCCTGGTAGTCTCAGGTTGGCACTCCCTTGTCTGCACAGCCCCGACTGCTTCAGGCTCACATTTGTAAAGAGTCCCTGCAGAGCAGAGCCTGTTGGGTGGGGCGGGCTGGGACCGCCTGCCTCACACTGGCACAAACTTCTGGTGTCAGTTAATTGGCACTCACTGCATGTGTAAAAGCTCTCACTCCCACCCTGTTCACACTTCTGCTCACTTTATTTTGATACATATCAAACCCAAAATTTTGTTTTGTGACAGCCATACTTAAAGACAGACTCTCCAGCACACAGCTCTGGATTGCTCATAGAAAGCAAGACATGAGTAGCATATAAGATATATTTTTGGAACAATATTCCTAAAAACACCTTAAATCGTCTTGAATTTGTGTAAGTCTAGAAGCTTGTCATAGGAAATCATTGCCACATTAAAGTGTGTCTCATGAGAGTCTTCAAGGCTCCATACAAATACCAGCACTACTCAATATTTTTGTTACTGAACTCGAAGCCAGAAGAAAACTTGCAACTCACACAAAGACTGTAGAAAGACTTGTAGAGATAAGGGGGCAGAGGCTAGATGGAGTTAGGGGTGCTGGATAAATTGGCCTTGTTACATGAAGTTGTATTTAGTGTAATCAAACCGATGCTTTCCATAGGAAAACAGTGGTGCTGATAAAAGCTTAAGAATCCCAGTGAGCATGTACTTGAATATGAAATTCTAGTTTGGTGCTACAGCAAAAAATGATTGTAAGATAATGTAGCTAAAACACTGCTGAATCAGAAGGAAGCTAAACTCTGTACTTAGCATTGATAGGATTAGTGCTCAAAGGCTGCACCCAGTTTATACATTCAAAAAAAGAATGATAAAAATTTGCAGAAGTTGCAAAAAGGTCACATGCTTTTTCTGAAGATAATGCTTTACAATGAGAAATATAAAGGGCATTTTTAGTCCTTGCTCACTTGGTGTTGATCTTTATCACTTTGCTTGTTTATGCTTTGCCTGGTCCAGGAGGTCCCAGAGCCACAACCTGAAGGGGGCCAGGGGCATAACCAGGGCAGGTACTGATGGGTGCTTGCCCTGTTGTCATGCACTGGCCTGGGTACTTGCATTTGGGCCAGACAGGGAACGAGGACAGAGCACAGGACTGGATGGAACATTGCTCTGCTATGCATGGCTGTTCTAATGTCCCTGACAGTTTGTTCAGGTCCTAATATTTCCTTAAAAACAAACAAACAAAACTTTGGGCAGATTTCAGGGGTAATAATGGAAAAAAACTCCCAGAAATTGTGATGAACAAGGTAATGTGCACCTCAGCATCTTAGAGTTCCTTTCGTCCTAAAATGCATTCCCATTTGCAATGTTAAAGTCTTGAGGTAAATGTTTATGGATAATACCGAGTTTAAAGGCGTGGGTCTAGCTGCATGGTCAAGGGACAGCTTGCTTTAACTCCTTAAATATCTCTTTTCCTCCTAAAATATGACAATACCACCTTCAAATGACACACAAGATTACATGCCTACACCACTCTTGCTTTGTAACCAGGTTGGTGGATCTGTCAAAACACTGCTCTCTACAGCTGCCTGAAAGGCTGCTCATCTATCCAGCTTACTATTATGGAGATCTCTTGCTATATCTCTTCAGTGTGTATCCACCATCATCTTCAGAGAAGCTTGGGGGTGCCTCTCTGCTGCCATAGAAGGAGGGCAGGATTTGAAATAGGTTGCTATTCCTTGCCCTCTGCAGTTTCCTGCTGCCTTGGATACCCCCCAGCATGAGGTATCCAAGTGATCAGACTGTCGGAGGTTCATATTCCAATAGGAGGATAAGGATGCTGAAAGCTGGGCATTGCAATGGCACATAATAGTAAATTATTGTTAGTATCCTTTTTCCAGGATCTAAGCATTAGCCTCTTTGTGCTCTAATTCCTCGTATGTATAATATTCTGTGAAACAGTGGGGGTAATATGAGGTTAAACATATTCAAATTGTTAAAAGATGTTAATTTGTGAGCCATTTCACATATAATAATAGGATAATCCCATTTAGTAATGGGGACCTTGCCAGTGCCTTGGACAAACAAATCCTCAGATTTGTGTGGTGCCTTCAGCTGTGAGTCAGTTTGGAGAGATCAACCAAGTGGCAGTGGAAAAAATCCTACTAGGATCACACTGACAGCATTGTATTTCTCTTTGGAAAACCTTCTAAAAGATTCCCTGAATCCAGTAGAAGTGCTTGGTAATGATAAAGCTTAGATGTAAAACTTCTGGTGGAAGGCACGGATAGTCCTATTGTCTCCTCCCTGAAATCATCGTTATTGTGTCTGAGTCCCTGATTCATGGTCAGACACATGGGAGAAATTGTGTGTCTCACTACTTCTTCCTTTAATTGTATCAGATACATGTTTACTGGCAGTGTCTCGACACTTGTGTCCTCCGGAACAGTATTTACATCCAAATCAGAGGGAAAGAACACAGCTGTTAAAACACAGACTTTCCTCTCTTAATTCATCTCTGTATTCAGATTCTGTATTTTAGTGTACATTGTTTTTCAAAAGTTGTTATTTTGCAACCTCCTTAATGCATAGTGTTTTATGGTGGTGCCTTAAATAGTTGTCAGTGACTGCAGAGCTGTTGCAACCATTATTTTTGTCAATACTGTAGTTTTTAGTAAAGGCAATCATGTATTGCTTTTAGAATTAATTTTTACCACATTTGCAGATGTGATTCCAGATCACATTTGCACTAGTCTACCACAGTTTATTTCATTACTATGCACCTTTTCCAGCAGGGCTTATGCAATGCCAAGTTATGCTCAGAGATATAATAATGAATGTTTACTTTAGTGTCTGAAAGGCAACTGAGAGGCATGGTTTCTCCTTAATTTCCATTAGTAACATAAGTATGTTGGATTTGCCAGGTAGTGCTTTTTTCTAATGAGGAGGTTCAGAAAGATTTTTCCTATGTCTTCAGGGAAAACTGTGTGACAGAACTGCATGATTTGCTCAATGTCTATAGGTGAAGAAACACAACTGAAGCATCAGAGGTTTATGGAGCCCACTGGCACCTTGCTGCAATTTTGGCTGGAGGCGTGACAGTGCAAGTTAGACTACCACACATAAGAAATCTGATGGTTCTTGAAAGTATATCCTGCAACCAGTAAAACTTCTTGCATTTTTCAAACATCCATTTGAAATGCAACAAGCACCAGCAAACCTCTTTCAACATTTTGTGTACCTTTGCCATGTTCTTTCTGTTTTGCAGATGCCAGTATCTGATTGGCACAAAAAAGTCTTTCTGTGTTATCTATTTGGAGGATGAGAAGCAACCAAAGGTGTACTAAGACTCTAAACACAACAGAGCTAAGAATAAGACATAAATACTCACAGATGAGCGTTTTTATTTGAGTCTTATGTTGTGTGCATATTAGTAGGAGTGCAACTGGAGGCTGAGTTTGTAATTTGCAGTATTTCATGTTGTGTTGGAATAATAATGTTAGAGTTTTGTGTTTGCCTTGCAGATGGCTCCCCAGCAAAAAGCTTGCATGTGTGGCAGCAGTTCAGTTTCCAAATCTCTGGAGTCAAAAGCAATTTGTCATTTGGCATTTATTTCAAATGAAAAAATCCTGGAGGCTCTCTGGTAGATAAATAGTCACAGGACTTGAGCTTGACTAGTTAGGTGCAAAGCAAATAACATATCTAACACACCAAATTCCATGCTTATTTACAGGTGAAGCAGGCTGTTTAATCATCTGTTATTTCTAAAGGGTATGCTTTCTATGGCAGTCAGCATAATTCAAACAGATGAAGGGAGATTGGAAAGTGGTTTGCTTTTGAATTTGTAGGAAGATTTCTACTTTACTTACTATGAAGTTTGGATTAATGAAACAGGAGTGAGTTTAAAATATGTTTTATGCCTATTGATTTGTAATACTAGGGTTTAGAATGCATACAGGCCTTTCAGTGTTCCTATTTCAAATTATTTGCGTTAGGCATTGAAAACTAAAGCTTAAAGCTCAGTTGGGTTGGAAAACAAGGACTCTATCCCATGAAGAGATGTTGCAATTCCAAAATCCATTTTCATTTTGTGTCAAAATGAAACTGCAAACTTTTCAAAATACATTCACTAAGGAGGATGAGAGGTGTAAAGACAAGGGTACTCTATTGGGATGTGACATGTAGAGGTGCCACTGCTTCCCTGATTCAGCAACAAGCAGAGCTGGAACTCAGCCTTTGCATCAACCGCAGTGGGTACTGGCTATTCTGGGCTGAAAACTGAGTTCTCTCTGGCATGGCATCCACAGGCCATTTCAGTTTTAGCATTCATGATACACAAGCAGCACTCAGATTTTGCAGGTCAGATGAGGTCTTTCTCTCTCTGGCTTTTAGTAAAACAACCCTACTTGGACTTCTTCCAGGTTTCTTGAAATAAATACAACTCTGAAAAATCCCTTGGTCTTGTCAAACTTGAGTTTGATTTTGTTCCATGAATGTCTGACAGCTTGGATAAACTACTCCTGCAAATAACTTTTCATTTTCTCCTCTGGATTAAGAGAAGCTGTAAGAGAACTTGTGAACTTACCCATGGAAGTTTACTTGCTGAATGTCTTTTTAAGTGTGTGGAAGAGCTCCAGATAAATATTGGCAAGGTTCTCTCGCTGCTTGCATTCTGATTCCCCAGTAAAATCTTCCCTGCTGGGACATTTAAAATAAATCAGTGCTGGTTGTACAGAGAGTGGCCCATGGATAATCCTAGTGCTGGCTTGTTTCACTCTGCTCTTTCCCTCTGTCCAGCTATACCTGCCTCTTGTGTCTCACATGCACATCACAGGACAGGGGCAGTACCAATTTTAACAGGCTAGTCCAGGACTTCTGCATGCTAATAATGACTCTCACGGTAAAATGAAACATATTTGAGGGTCTCACCTTAGTCACACTGTCAGGTTTCCTTAGTTTAAGCAAATAGAGAACAGCTTTCCTAGGGTAAGATGCAACCATATGCCTGATTTACATCATGAACAAAATACTTCTGTTAAAATATCCATGTGGCAGGGCTGAAATGGAGATAGACACAGCCCCCTGGATCCAGTCAGGAGGTTTAAGACCAGGAAGGAGTTTATCTTCAGGTCAAACTAGCAAGCACCATCAATTTTTCTTTTTACAGCTTAGAGTCTTTTTAGGGTCATCTCAGTTCTGTTACATAATAGACTCTCTGTTCCTACAGAAACACGAAGAAAATTATTCTTTTAATTTCTTCTGTGTTTTTGGGTGAGGTGCTTTTTGGTTTTTGTTGGACTTTTTTATGTGCATGCACATTGTCATATCTGAGGTCTTTAGTCTTTTAGATGAAAGATTTTAAATTAGTTGGAGCATGTTACAGCCTTTTTTGGTTTTCTATGGCTTGCAATTGTCAGGTGCACCAGAGTGGATGTTATTTATAACTTACTGTTATGTTCCTGCAACTTTCCTTCCTAGATTCAAACAAAAACCCAACTTCATCTGGTCTTTGGTGTCTTGCAATAGCAACAGGCAAATTGTATCTTAGTACATTGGGAAGAGATGTTACAACAGCTCTAAATGTTTTCGGGCAACAAGAAGTGATGGAAACCAAAGAGGGAGTAATAAACAGGACCTTCCATCATTCTGGAGAGAGTGGTGTGATTTATATAATAACCTGAAAAAAATCATTACGATATCATTATCTTGTTATGTATTTCAAATTAATCTACTGAAAAACCTTTCCAAAATGTAGATTTGAGGTCTTACTCATTGCCTCACTGCATATCTTGCTGAAAATCCATGAAAAGGGATGATGGATTTTGTGGGATCTCCTCCCCTACCACATGCCATAAGAAATGTGAGAAAACATGAGGAATGTCAGCTAGATAAAAAAACCCAAACTGTTTTATTTCATGTGGCAATATTTATAACCAGCTGTGTACAAATGCAATAGATAAAAAGGCCCTGGAGATGTGAGTAATACAGGGGCAAAGATGAGTCCAGAGCTCCTGCACCTGTTCTTGGTATAACAATATGCTCTGGGGAGTGGGAACCAGGACCTCTCACTCCTCCCTATCTGGGTACCTTGATTCCTGGGCACAGGCTTGTGCTCAGTCTTTTTTAGTGGCTGCTCTCCTTCCAGGCACCATTGACTGTTTTGCTGCCCCATGGAGCAGAAAAAGAACGGTGGGAACGTCACTAAGAGCAGCTCTTTTTGTGTGAGGTGAGCAAATCAGAAGGTCAGAAATAGAAAAGAAGGGGCCTGGCCAGCAGTAGGTCATACTGGTGCATAGTGAGCCCCTGATCCCCCATTGCCACAGGGACACTTGGATGGCAATACCTGATCACCTCAGTGGTGTGGGGCCTCATGAGAGAGCAGCAGGGGTTGGGCTGGGGCAGTGCCCTTCTTACTGTCAGCCTTGAGCTGTGCAGCTGCTTTCAGACTCTCTTGCTGCAGCTGGAGCTGAGCCAGGGATAAAGATGCTGCTATTGGTAGCTTGTAAATAAGAATTCACACATGGTGCTAAGCCAATTTGGTGGTGTTATTTCCTTGTTCCTGTTGTTGCTAAAACTGCACTCGTAGCAAAAAGCTAAAGGGATTGAAAGTGTCAGAAGTGTAAGAAAGCTTTAGACTTTGAAGTGGGCATTTGAAGGGCTTTCTTCTTATGCTTTGGTCATAAAACTGGTTTCATTTCTACACAAGCACTGATGGACTCAGGATTTATTTTATGGCTGGTGAAATGAGTTGGAATTTGCCTGCTCAGTGGCTGCTTCTGCATCCAATGTGTGCAGTACAGTCCTATTGTCTTTGACAAGGATATTACCCGAGAAGGGTAATGGTCATTGACACAATGTCTTGCTGCCTGCCAGCTACTTGCAGTGCCTTTTCCTTAACAGACTCCTGTATGCTTGAGATACAGCTTTTCTGGGTAAATTCATCATGTCAAGAAACTAAACATCAGCTTTCAAACTTTGCAAAGGCATTTTCATGCTTCTGTGTTCTAGTTTGTTTTGTTTTGTTTCTCCTTGAAGGAACTAGCTGGCATTGGAAGTAGATGATTTGAGATTTGACAGGACAACATTAACTCCACTGGCCTGCTGCTGCTTTTTCTGGCTGCCCAGTTATCAGAGAGGCAGGGAGGAGGTGAACAGCCAGGGGCAATGCAGGGGAAGTGCTGGGTGATGAGCAGGACAGTAAAGATGCAGGTGAAATATTAGCAGAAGGGGTGATGTGTAAGGGAAAGGTTTTCTCTCAGGAGGAGTCCTGCTCTGGAGAAATGACCTTGTGCATGTCTGAGAGTTAGCTGAGAGGAACAGTCAGAGAGCATGGAAGAAGGGATGATGGATTGGAAATGGTGGGAGGCATGAGCCAGGCCCTGATATCAGAGCTGCTTTGGGAATTGCTGTGATTGTAAACACCTGCCCAGGGCCTGATAGCTCCCACTGTGTGGGCTGTGGGTGGATAAGGTGGGCTATGAAGAAGGAGAGCTGGAGGAGCAACAAGAAGATTAGGAACATGATTTTACAACCAATTTATCTTTGGAAAGATCAATCCCATCACAGTCCTCTCCTGCCCACAATGCCACTTTCCACAGCATTTTCCACTGCATGAAGAATTTGGAACTTCAAAAATACAACAATTTCTATTTATTTCCTCAGAAGCAATCAAGATTCCCAGTTCAATGTTCAGTAAACAGGCTAAAGCTGAAGTAAACAAGCCTCTAGCCTCCAGACATGGTGACATAGGGAGTCTTATTCCCTCAGTGGCTCTGCTGATCCATCCCTCTCCCTTTTCTAATTTGGCAGCAGCTTCAGGAGACCTGTGACATCTAAGGATTTGTTGAAGCTGTGGTAATTGGTGAAATGATATAATTGACAAACTGACAACAACATTTTAACCTCCTTAAAATACTCATACACTTTCAAGGTACTCAAGGTTGGCATGTCACAGAAAATGTGCTCAGTGATAGCTTTGGATATATAGCCAGGTTGTTTGCCTGCCAAGATGTGTGGTCTGAACTGCTGCCAATATTGAGTTATTCAGGTGGTTGAAGGGCATTCTAACAAGAAAACATCATATTGACACATTTACGCTTGTAAAGTAGCTGAAAGTTATTTTCAAAAAACTTTCAAAACCAGAAGTAGGTTTAAAACATGATATTTTACCTAAAGATATATGGTACTTCAAAATTTGTTAAAAAATAGATCTTATGCAGTAACAAAATAGATCGTTTGAGCAAAAATTAAGTTATTTTCTCTTTTCAAATCATCTGCAAAACTTTTTTACTTCAATTTCATCTAACTTGCTCTGAAAAGTTATATAAATGTATGGATTTTGGTGGCAAACCTTTTGGTTTCATTACAGCTATTTGTATGGCTGTGCAAAGTGCAACTCCTTGCTTGGAGATGGCTTTACATATTCAAACCTTTTTTTTTTGCACTTGAGCAGGTTTTCCAGACCCCACTTAAAGCAAAGAAGGCAGCACTCTTAAGTTGTAGTTCACCTTTTCTTGAGGTAGATGAAACCCATTAAGTAAACTAATGGTTCTCTGAAGTGATGCTGCTGCTCTTGGTTTTGAAGTTTTGAAAGAGCATCCCATTGGCTTGGATTGGCTCCAAAGGGTCTCCTCCTGCACAGCTTCACCCTTGGGGGCTCTCAGCTACCAGTCAGGCCTTCAGCCTTGGATGCCAGGTGATTTTAGACACCCTTGGAGTAGGTCACTGAGTGCTTTGATGATGCAAAACTGCTTTGTGAGCCCTTCTAGAGTACAAAGTGCAGTTTGGGCACTCCTACCTTAGCACACAGTGGTACTGTGGGATGCTCTTGAGTTTTCCATGAGGCTGGGATGGTGAGCCCAGGCATAATTTAATGCTGGCAACCCCATAGGAGGTGATGAGTTACATTTATCTCAGGCCATATTCCTGCCTGCTGGTGTGGGATGCAGCCTCTTAACAACTCAGGCAGTGAAGGAGAGCAGTCTTATCAAACTTTGCTAAGTACTGAAATAGCTCTTCTGGAAATCAATGCTATTCATGCTCTGCTTGCCCTTTGAATGGTATCATTTACTCAGAATATAACATTGCACCTAGTGCTGCATCTTGCTGTCATTGAAACATTCCCCCTTTCATTTCTCACTGCAAAGCTAATAGCTTCTATGCAAAAGGAATCTGAGTCCTAAAAGCAGAAGGAAAAAAGAAAAAGGTGACAGTCTTAGAAAACCTGCTGGCTCAAAGGTATATTTAAAATATATTGTAATAAAAGAGCCGTTGAACTGAAAAAGAGAGGCTTTGCTTTTTTCCTTTGTATGGCCATGGTTCTTGGAAGTGAGAATACAGCAGGACATTTTAGCTTCATCTATCCTCCAAAATGAAACAGGTTGAAGATGGTCCTCTGTATCTTAGGTCAGCTTGGAAATCATCCTGATAAATTCTTTCTGCCTCCAAAACAGGATGGTTACATGAAAACTGTCTATGGGGGATTGCTTCTGGTGTGTAGAAAACTAGTCCTTTAAAGCCTGTCCTTTAGATCTCTGAGTCAAGTCCCTGAGATTATTGTTTAACAATGGTGAGCTCAAAACCTTTCTGTGCCTGAATTTGTTACAGGCCAGCCACTGAGAGGTTTTCTTCCTGTGCACAATTCCCAGTACTGGGACTGAGCTCCACATGTCTGTCAGGGATGTGTGAGTCAGGCTTGGCTGAGCTGGGATTGTGAGCTGGGGTGGAGTGGGTATTGCCCAGTCTTGGCTAGACTGCATCTTTCCCATCTTCTCCATATGATGTTGAACAGGCAATGAGCAAACCCCCTTTGTCAAGTACCGACACCATCTGTGCAATCTGCAACCACAACTCTTTGGCAAGCTCAGGAGAAAATACTGCAGTGGGCATAGTGAATGGATTTATACCCACTGATTCTGAAGGGATGATGAAACAATCTTCTAGGGACAGTCTTGTATCTGAGAGATTGTTGTGGTGGATGAACTCATTTTTGCTTCACTGCTATCCAATCTCTGAGTGTCATTTCTTCCTTCTGCTACTAATAACAATTACTATTATTTCTATTGACATAATAGTTCTTCAAAAACCCATAAATGGAGCCCTGTGATGGGTACTGTGCAAAACAGAAGCTAAGTAACCATTCATGATATGCAAAACCTTCCTGAGATTATGAGTGTCATTGATTGTAAATGACATTATTATAAATGAATAACCAGACATTTCTGGTGACTGGGAAGATTCACCTGTGCTGCACACCTGCTCTTCCTTGCAGTGTTCTCAACTGCTGAATAATACATATACAGTATACACCTTTTCTCATCTACTTTTGAGGTCCTTCTCCATCTAGCAATACTTGAGAGCAGGCAATAGTTTCTTTTCACAGTAAACACTGTATCACCAAAAGTAGATTAATTGCCAAATGATTAAATTAGAAATATTTAAATGGTCTAGCTTGGTGGATTCTAATTAATTATGGACACCAGCTCTATAATCAGAGATTGTTCAGTGCATAATAGAGACACTTGGTTTCAGCTGGATAATCTTTCCCCCTTCTGGTTTCACCCATGCAATTTCAATAGGCTGGACTGGGGTAACATAATTCAGAATCAGGAATAACTTTTTCCCTCTGTTACAACCAAGCTCCCCTTTATGAAATCACATGATAAAAAGTGATCATTTTGTGCACGCAGCTTGTGTGATTCATCTATCTCCATGACTCAATTACATATTAGCATGATCTTTCGTGGACTTAATTCTTACAGTGCTTTATCCTGAGAGGAGGTGGACACATGCAAAGCTGTGCCATGTCCTGTTGGATGGGATGCATATATCTGGGGCTTACTCACTAGCTGGTTGAAGGAACAAGATTTATATTCCACAAAGGAAGCACTGAAACAAAGGGCAGGAAAACACTTCCCCAGGGATGGAAAGCAGATTTCAAGTCCCAGAGTATTTCCTAGTCTTTGGCTGCTCTATTTTATGTGCCCATTTAAAGGCAGAATTTATTAAGTAGCACCAAGCAGACTTTCACAGCTTCAGCATCCAAGTGATGTAGAGAAGCCAAGTTCCACCAAAACCACTGGTACAAACCGAGGTCACCTTCCTCATGGCTTCCATGTGTGCTGTTCAACTGTCACAAAAATTCTGTGGTGTAGTTTTGTACTACCCGAGTGGATGTACCTTCCCAAATAGTGAAGTTATATTATAATACAATTATTTTTTTTTCTCAAATGTGACAAATATTTGAGTTAAATGCATTTTTACCCAAATCAAAGTCCTGTGCTTTCTCATCTTGGTTCAGCCTCCCTCTGAATATTCTGGCTTTGCTTGAGCCCGTGATTGCAGAGATTCAGATATCTCCTTTTCTAAGAATATTTTCAGTTCAGCTAAACCCAAGGGGTACTAAAAATCTGGTCAAAAGCCAAGACTTATGATACTCGCCAGCCAAAAAAGGTTTTGACAAGTTCATTTCCTGAGTGTAAGGCTGTTCTCCTGCAACCAACCAAAATCAGAGATAACATTTTTTTTGTGAGCGAAAGTGACAGGAGATTCACTACCTTGTAACACTTAAATTTGGCCTGACCTTCTAGTTCATACTCAGCTGAGTGGGATTTTGTTTTTATTCCTGCAAAAAGTCTCAGGACTGTGAGGAATGGTAGAGAATTAAAACCCAGTATCTATTTTTCTCTGCACATAGCTGGGTTATAAAGGTTATAATACTGATTCTTACTTACTAATTAAATAGGTAATACATTTTATGTTTCCAAATTACGTTATTTTTTATAAACCCAAGAAGTAAATAGTGGCTTTGCCATGGGATGGTGATGTGCACCCTGCTGACTCTATTGAACTTGGCCTTCCTGTGCCTTCTGTAGGAACATGAGGTTAACCTGATTTCCCAATGGTATGATGTCAAGGAATTCCTAGAATACTCAATAAAGTACTGAAATAAAATTTTACTCTGAAATATGTGAAAACGCATTCAGTTAATATCGACTGGAGACCTGTGGCCATCTTCCAAAGTATGAATTTCTTTTTCATTTGTTATGGACAGGCAATTAACTTTACTGATTTAATATAAATTAAAGTTTCCAATAGCCGCTTAGGTTCCCTGCCTTGGAAGGTGCAATTAATTACATTATTGCAAAATTATTGCACAGCCAGATATTTGAGATATCTATCTGATATCAGACAAAATTCCCAGGGGAGATCATTACAAATGCAGCATATATAGTAAACCAAACCTTTCAGAAAAATCCTGAACACTTAATGTTATGCCAGGAGCCAGATTCTTAGGGGAAAATCCAGCCTTTGCAGATAAGGCATCGTTTTGGCTCAGCAGAGAACTTCTACATAGCTTCCCTGGGTGAGGCAAGATGGTCTGTGCTCATCTGTGCTGAACCTGTGTGTGACACAGGGATGCTCACAGCTGTGGAAGCATCTCCACATGGAGGCATTTTTAATTGCATTTTGCCATTTAGCAATGAAATTGAAATTGAGGGCAGGAAAGCAAATGGTGCACCCTTCCCTCCCAGCCTCAGGTGACTGAAATACCCAGAGCTCCAGAGGGGAGAGCTTTAAAGCCATTTTAAAGCAAATTTCTTCTTTTAAAATCAGATGAGTTAAACATAATGAACGATATTTATTTCCATTTTCTCTTCCAGGCATCTGAAACAGACAGCTCCATGCAGAGAAATTACCCAGTTCCCCCATGAATGATCTTTATTTGACATCTAACAGTGCCACTGCAGCCTTCTGTGCTCAGAGCTGGAGTGATTGACACGGTGTTACAGCAGCTATGCCACGAACTGTGGGGGCTGCCTCAAAGGTTTGCTGCGTATTCACAGCACCAGTGCTCTCAAACCCATCCATTACATAATTAAGAAAGCCAAACCACAGAGATGTACATTTAAATCGTGTCAGACTGCATTTTCTGGTGTTCTGCAGGCTGTAGGGAGCAGGAAGTTGGGGGGCATCTGTACCACGTGTGGAAGGCAAGCTGGAGAACCTGCAAAAAAATCAGGCTCCAGGTGTTGAGAGAGCAGTGCAAATGTGCTATGCACACTCAAATGCACACTCAGTCTGGCACCAAGAGCACACATTTCCTGTGTGACAATTGAGCCAATAATTCATCTTGGGGTGTTATATTTCTTAATCAAATAGCAGGCAGTTCAATAAAAGAGGTTTTTTGCTTTTTTCCCTGCTCTGGTTTTGAGTAACAAAACCAGCAGATGTGTTCTTGGGCATTAAGGATCTAGAAAGCAGTGTGGAAAATATAGCAATGCAGACCAGAAGAGAGTAAGGAGTTGTAATGCAAGAAGGGGGCTGTTCCTCATCACACAACCCTTGGCAGCAGGGCAGTTAGGGGCCTCCTGCACCTGGAGGAATTTAATCTCTCCAGGGTGGGCTGGTTGCCTTGTTTTTTGCTTCTGTGGCTTGGAAAGATCCATGAAAGGACGCATTTTTAAGAAAACTGTTTGTTTCTTTTGACAGAAAGAAATTTTGACTTTACATGTGTTTTGTTAAGCCAGGTGACTTCACAGATCTCGTTTGACCAGCATAGCTGAGTCTGTGGTTCAAGGATACAGTAAATGCTGCTTGAGTGCTCCTAGCTCAGACTAAAAATAGGTCATCATGGTGTCAGGTGCTCCCCAAGCACTCTGTTCTTCAGAAGTCTGGAACGGGTTAATTTACACCCACCGGTTTTGTGCCAGCCTGAAGCTTTGCTTGTCTGTCAGAGGGCTGATAGTGTGGAACCAGATGCTGGGCACTGCAAGTCATCTTCTGTGACATTTCTTATCTCCTTTGGAACCTACAGCTCTGAGGCACAGCCATGTCTCTGTAACTGTAGCATTCACAGGCCAAACCAGAGGTGTGGTGATGTGGATAGCAAGAAGACAGACCTGCACTGACTTCTTGAGCCAGGAGTGATGCCTTTGTATTTACTAATCCTTGAAAAAAATGTCTCTTTGGCTTTGATCTTCCTTGGAGCTATGAAAAATCTCACTGCCTTATGAAGGCTGACCTAGAACAGAGGCTAGATGGAGTTAAAGAATGAAGTAGGTATTTATTAAAAGGCCTCAATGGATACACCTTGGGCAGTACAAGAGCCCAGCCAGGGCTACAGCCAAGATGAACCCAAAATGGTCACAAAATGGACAACTGGTCAAAGGGTTTCACACTTTTATAAGTACTGATTAATTTGCATATTGGAGTTAATTGTCCAGTTACAGCTTCAGATTATTAAATCCTATCCTTGTTTTTCTCTCTTCAGTCCACTGTTGTTTATGCTCTTGGGCCTGGGATTTGGATCAGTTGTCCTTGGTCCGAAGCTAGAAGAGGAATTGTTTTGTCTATGTACCCTGTGAAGAGAGCTTATCATCCCTTAATATGAAACTCAGAACTACACACTAAAGCAGTACAGAATCTGAAAAACATAAAAGCTAAAACTGAAGGCATCACCTGCCGTGTCCCGCAGCAATTAGCTCCACCACTTATCATGTGTCGCAGGAAGGAACCTCTTCCCATTGTTTTGAGTCTGCCACCTGGTAAACTTACCAGGTGTTTTGTATTTTCTGTATCAGTGAGGCAGTGAACATAATTTCCTGTCTAAGTCCCCACACCTTTCATGATTTTGAGGAGCTTTTTTTTTTTTTTTTCATCTGCTTTCTCAGCAATGTCTTCTCTCAACTGAAGGGTCCTGGTCTGCTCAGTCTCTTTGCACAGAAGCCTTTGGCCATCCTTCTCCCATATTATTGTCTCTTTCTCAGTTCCCCTTCATTTCTGAAATGAAGAGAATTGTACCATGCATGGTGTGCTGACAGCCAGCACAATGTCCCTTGCTGCTCCTTTCACTCAAGCTACATTTCCCCTTTGACCTCTCCTGAGCACTGAGCTGTCATTTTCAAAAAACTATCTTCCTCCAAGACCTTTCCTGAACAGCTAGTTCAGAGTTTTTCACTCTGTCTGAAACAGAAGCACTTCCCCCCCATGTGCATTACTTTCTACTTATCTACGTCAATTTGCATCTTCCATTTTATTATCCTTCACCATGTACTACACCAAAGATCACTGGGAAATTTCAGCCTCTTTTCTGAATAGTTTAGGAAACATCCTCCCTGTAAACTTTCTGGGAATGCCTGAGCACTAGGAAGCATTGACTTTGCCTAAGTCAGGCAAAGGGGAAGGGGAAATGCTGAGGACTGACACATGTTTTAAACCTCACCCTCTAGGGTCTGGTTATGAGAGAGTTCTCTCTCCTCTCAGGATGCAAAGGTAGAAAACTGAGGAAGTATTTGAGTCCATGCTCGAGTAGGAGGTGGATTAGAGGACCTCCACAAGCCCCATCAACCTAAATGATTCCACAGTTTAGAAAATTGTCATGTGTGTGTTTGGAGGGGGTGGCACTTTTTCATTTATACCTTACCTGTCAAGTTAAGCAGATTTACTGCATTCATTACTATGCTGTTGAGCAATAGCCCAGAAAAGCCTAGCTGGGGAAAAAGGAGCAGAGTGAATTGACAGTCCCTGAGCTTTTCATTTTTATCTGTCACATTACTGAAAAAATATACTTTAAATAAATACCAAGAGGTACCTGCACAGATATCTAATTTAAATCACTGATAAATAGCGGATTTTCCATTAAGGAAGTTTCTAGTACTGTCTTTTTAACTGCTTGTGGTTTTCTTGGCATGTTATGAGATTTGACCTAGAAAGCCCAATTTTTGGTCACATTACTTACACTAGTCACAGGAGAAGCCAGTGACCATGTTCACTCAGCAGCTACCCTGCAACATTTGGCAGCAAGCTGAAGCACAGCCCCCACCCCAGCACTGAGTGCTGTCATCTGTGTTCACCAGCCCTATCTGAGAAGCATCTGACCTTCACTTCAAGGTTGTAGTTAGGGATTATTTATGGGGATTTCTTTGTAACAACATTAGGATTTCCTTTTAATGTCATGTTGGTTTCACATATACTATGGATTTGTACCTTCTCAAGGGATACTTCAGAGGCTGAGCTTCTCAGCTTCTCCTTCTAATTTTGGTCTAGCATCTGCCTCAATAATAAGCCTTGAGGGGTCACTGTACAGAGAGCTACATGTGATAAATGGTTTATGATATCCTGGTGTGGCATGTGACTGCAGCCACCTCCTCCCAGGGCTGCAGAGCCTTCTGCCACCTCCATTCCTCTGCTCCCTGACACCTCTGTCCCAGACTAGTGGCACTCTGCAAAGCTCTCCTTGGCACATCCTCAGTCCTGGGCCCTTCTCCATCTTTCCTGGTTGTTTCTGATGCACTCACTCAGTGCATATTAATTTTCAATGCCAAGTTGGCTCTGCTATAGGATCACATCTAGCTCTCCACCAGGGATTTCCTTGGCTCCTGCCCACTGTGTTGCCTGTCCTTGCTTCAGGCAAGAGCCTTCTCACTTCTGCTCTACCTTTGGCTTTTGTCTCTGCCAATACTCATGATTACTGATACAGACTCACAGTTGGTTTTTTTTTTTTTCCTGTTGGGTCAGCCTGGAATAAGGGAAAATAAGATTCTTTTCACAGCTTGGGTGTTGGCCACATACTTAAGAGATCTAAAGTGAATTTTTTGCATGTGATTTTCTGCACAGCAGGTTGATATGGTGGGTGGAAACAGCATTTTTATATTCCTGGATTGGAAACTTGCAGCTTGAATTATGTGTGAGTGGCAGGTCTGAAGCAAAGAAGACCTGCCTTGTTCAGTTGATGCTTATGAGGTGGGCTGTATTTTCTTGCTACTAGTACTGAAAAAGAGAAGGCAAAAGAAATAGTTTCCACAGGAGAGTGTGTGGAATTTGAAAACACTTTATTTTCCTGCCACAAAAAATTACACACATATATAACTATACATATATATTTAAATGGAGCTTGGCAGGAGAGAGGGGTGGGTTGCTTATGTGTGTCTTCTCAGGACTGCCAGTTTTTGATGTAATTTGAGGCTGTCTGGATGCTGTCCCTGTGGTTCATGCTATGCTATCTCACTCTGTGCTGTCCCACATGATGGAGGGGCACAACCAGGAGGGTCTGTGTGTGTGGAGTCAGCCCCATCTGCAGCAGCTGAACAA
Source organism: Peucedramus taeniatus (assembly GCA_013400575.1). NCBI lineage: Eukaryota > Metazoa > Chordata > Aves > Passeriformes > Fringillidae > Peucedramus > Peucedramus taeniatus. Next base: position 308,925 of record WBNO01007747.1, read on the forward strand.
GCTGGATTGAAACAGTCCCCGCTCTCATGCTTGCTTATAACATTATGCCTACAAAGAGAGGGCTTTCTGAAATGCTTAAAGCAGCGCTGTTCTTGTTGGATGGAGCATGAGGGATTTTTCAGGTGGATTCAATGCAAATAAGGCTCAGTACTGACACTTGCAAGGGGACCTCTTTTCCTGTGCTGCTCAAAGAGAGCTGCAATGGACATTGTGAAAAGCAGCTCCTGGAAAGGGAGGGAAGCAGCCAGAGCATCTCCTGCCTGAGCTGCTGAGGGCAAGGAGAGGGAGCATGTGGGAAAGCCCCATCATGGAGGGACAAGGCAAATGGTGGCAGGAAGAGGAGATGGCTCTTGAAACACTTCCCAGGACAAGGATGGGGCAATTCTGATGTTTGGCATAAACGCTCTTCAAAACAAACAAACAAACAAACAAACAAATAAATAAAAAAAAACAAAACCAGGAGTTTCACATTCCATCATGCTAATTCTGTTGGCAGATTGGATAGAATTGAAAATGTGCTATACAAGGATCACCAAAGGCATAGAAAAAAGTGTATTTGACTCCTTCAGGAGACACAGATTTCACATTAGTGCTGTCTCTCCATCACCTCTCTCATGACCTGCCTCCCTTCTTTATGGGTCCCTTTCAACTCAGCTTATTCTGTGATTCTGTGATTGAGAAGACAGGGAGGGCTCCTCATCAGCAGCAAGATGAGGAAAGGAAAAGTGCTGGGAGCTCTTTGCTCCCCTCTCCATCTCACTGTGCTGATGTTGCCATGTGACCCACAGACTACCTGCAGACCAAAGAGGCAGCAGAATTCCCCTGCCTGTGCATATTGAATGGAGTAACTTCCTCTTGTGCCTCCTTGGTATTTGCTTGATGCTAGCACCTTCCCTATGAGGTGAAACATGAAACATGCTTTTTCATATTTCATTAGTATTTTCTGTCAGTGGGAACAGCTGAAGCACAGGGATCTTGTGGCATTGGCACTTAATTGTATTCATGCTCCAATCCCTCATGCACCAGTGTCAGGATCCCCATCTTTTTGCAAGACTAACAGATGGCTTTGCAGAGGACCCAGGCACTGGGGTAAGGAATGATCTGCAGAGGTTGCTGCTGGAGGGAAAATAATGTTTTATACATGTCAGGCTAGGGCTGTGGACAAGGCAGACTTGAATTTTGTCCTGGTGTTTTATCAGACACACAGATACTGAATGCCAAATTACAATGCCTGAGAAAAACAGCAAAAAAGTCCCACAGAAACAGCTAGGACAAGGTTTGCATTATGTTTGCTGCTCTCAAAAAAAAAAAAGTAGTATGGGTTCTAGGAATGGTTTCAAAAACGCAGAAGTTTGGAGCAAGAGGTAATATCTTTTATTAGAGAAACAGATATCACTAGAAAAAATAGTCAAGCTTGTGTGACAGCTACTTTGCTGCTGTACGATTCAGTTATTAATAAATATATTCTTACAATTTGAAGGATATCTGTTCAAGGACATCTGGAAATTCCTTTGAATTGTGCCATTACTTGTCATGATGGTTGCTGCCTTATAAATACAATCAGGGATGAGATTAGCCCTGCTCTTTAATTGTGGACTGACTTCTTCCAGTAGAAAAGTGTTTCATGGCTGATTATACATGTTCCTTTGCACCAAATGACACCTGCTGTCATAATAGCTTCCATTTTTATTGCAATATAATACAAATGATCTCAAAAGGCTTCATAAATTACTGAAAGATTTACAGGAGGAACAAGGTGTTTTAAAAATCTTATGTAGGAAGCCTGTTTTTGTGACTTATTTTAGAAAGCACTTTTTAATTATTTAATTAGTGTTCTTGAAATTATGGGGACTATCAAAGCTTTTTGTTTCTTTGTTTATTGCAAGGAACTAATGAATAGTGAACTAATGAATATTGGGTGTCATCTTACCTTCCCAGCAATGGGAAAGACACAATCTAAATACTTAGGAGAAAAAAGAGAGCCCACCTTCTCTTCACTCTACAAGTGCAAATTTCAAAGAAGTTAAAAAATAAATTAGTTCTGTAAGAAATACCTTTTCACTTAGACTGACCACTTTTCACTTTCCTGGTCCATTTTTTTTCTCACTTGTTCATGGAGCTTTCCAGATTTTACAAGACCTTGATGACCCTAGAAAAAGTGAGCAAAAACATTTTGCCTCCCATACGACTTTAATAATAAATCTGTCGTACTCTGCCCGATATATCATAAAGAAATGACAAAAAGAAAAAAAATTACAAGCAGTTCAACAGATATTGGCAGTACTGCCATGAATCCAATTTCCCCATGTCTGGACAACTGAGTAACATAAAAGCAGGGTTTATATATGCTCCTGACAATAGCTGAAGGCTCTCCTGGCTCAGCCTGAAGGTTCATGACCCATAAATATTTCTCTCCTGGCAATTGCAAATTTGGCCTCCTGCTACAGTAGAACTTGTAAAAGCTATAGACAGTCTATGGCTCTCCTGGGACCTGCAGACTCCCCTTGCAGATTTTATGAGCATCAATCGCAGGCATTATCTCATAAGATTCACAGGTTACCAGCTGGTCTGGTGTGTAAAAGTGTTGTTTGCAGTGCTGGAGACTGTAAATTCCATGAGTTTTTACCATTTCTGTTTACGAGATATGCAAGAAAATTACATTTTCATTCTTTAGAACTCCAAACTTCTGTTAACATGGCAAAGATCTAGTCCAAGTGTCACCAGGCACATGTGAAAACCAGATTTTACCTACATGACAGCTGTTTTCACAATGTTTTGTACCTTTTTTAAAGGCTTCTAGTAAAGCTTAGAGTGTTCTCATGGCTCTGGGTGGTGATCAGACATGCTCCTGGCAAGACATGTCTTCCCTTAGTAGTACAGGCACCAACACCCTGGCTTAATGGGAAAAGAGAATGTGAAGAAAATGTGACTTTTTAATAGTTTCAGATTGGTTGGTAGAGCTTTTTAAACACCCAGATATTAGAAAGGGAGCAAACTCTTCAATATGGGGAGCTTGCTATTCCACATTTCTTGGTGTCTTTGGGGTCTGTTCCTTGCATTTGGTCCTGGCAGATTGAGACTGCAGAGACATCTGTGACTTCAGTGTATTTATACATAGGAAATAAAAATCTTAGAGCTCAGTTTCTCCATATGCCTCTTACAGTTTTCTATTATTAGAAGGCAAACATCTTGGATGTGTTGCCAGCTAGCTATATGCAGGGCTGCCAATTGTCTCCATTTCGTATTCTAGGTTGCTGATATTTTCAGGCTTGGCTTTGGGTATCTTTGGAATCTGCCTTGTGAAAAAGAAAAGACATTATTTCACTACTGGCTTATGAGTCATTAAATTTGATAAAACAGATGGAGATTGTTTCTCAGTAGGTCTCAGATTCATGTCTTGTCCTAAATCCTTGCAGAGGAAGACTAAGAACAATTCCATGTTCTCCACCTTAGAGAATGTGGCTCTTTCCTCTGTTTGACAGGAAAAGAAGTGAGATGCTGATGTATGCCTCACATACACACCCTGCATCCACAAAAGCACACATCTTCCGCTGTATGTGCTAAGAAAAGAAAATGAAAGTTAGGGCAGGGGAATCTGCCACCTGGGGAGACTTTCACAGTTCATGCCTTCCATTCTTATCCAAACCCAGCCTGCTTCTCTCACTCCCTCTCAGAAGAGAAGGCACCTTGCAGCCATAGGACCAACACACCTCAAAAAGAAAAGCAAGCAAATACCAATAATCTAAAGCATACATGAAAACTGTCTGGAAAAAAATAAAGTCAAGCATGTCTGCTACCTCGTCAGTAAGACCATAGAGATTTTCTGGGAGAGTGAGGGCACTGTCCCATCTCTTGCCTTGATCTCTGCACTCTCAAAAAACTGAATTCACCCAGGAAAGTACAATGAAAGATATATCACTTGAATATCCCTCAGATCAAGGACCATCAGTCTAGTGACACAAGCAGTGGTCAGAATGAGTGTGCCATGTGCTGAAGGTATCAGGAATGTCACCCAGCTTGTGCTGTGCACAAGAGGGGTGAGACCCTTTTGTCGAAATTATCCTTTTAAAAGCAGGCAGTGTTTCAAAGCTCCTCTGTATCTGGCTTAGATTCAGCTCACGTGCAGGAAACTGAGCTCTCAGGATGCCCTGGGCTGGCACTCCCTGTGCTGCAGCACAGCACAGCCAGGCACTGCACAGCCCCCAGGATGCTGCAGACCACCACTCTCTTCCTTGTGCTGACTAGAGGCATCTGGCAGGGCTTGGGGGAGGGTTAAATGAGCTTCTTCCCCAGAGAAAGCATCTCCTCTCTGAGGTAGTAAATCACTGTCTTGCAGTGACACTAATGCATGGAAAATGAACTGCTTGTGGATCTAGTTGGTAAATAATGATTCTGTGAAAACTGTGCTACATGAATGCTTAAAGGAGCAATTTGAGATGTGGAATGTCCCTGTGGCAGCTGCTGTGGCACCTCACCATACCCACAGGGCTCATGGTGTAAAAGGGGCAGCAAAGGGGGAGCAATATAATTTCCATTCTAGCAGTAATTCTAGTGCACTGCCATGCCCAGGGTCACCTGAGAAATCAGAACATTGATGGATTAAAAAAAGGTAACAAGCTAATCTTGTGACAAAAATGTTTGCTCTCTGGAGCTAGATGCCACTGAGACCTTCCAACCTTCAGTGCTGATGTGTGCTCCAGGTTTGTTGCCTCTGTTATCTCCAGATCGGAGTTTGCATTTCCTGTCTCACTTTAAAACATTGACTGATCCACTCCTGGATAAATCTGATAGGCAATTATGCATCAAGCTCATTAGAAGCATTCTGCTTTCTCCCAGGACACCCAGGAGGTGCCCTAGCAGGAGCAGAAAGTTTTCTGCAGACATGCGTGGGAAGGGGGAGTTATTGGCAGGAAAGAGCATCTATAAAATAAACAGAATACTAAACCAGGTGCTGCACTGGATGTGGCTCTTCAAAGAAGAAGGTTGTGAAATGGAGGGACGTGGCTCAGGCACTCTGGACCCCCTTGCTGGGGTGCTGAAAGCAGCTCCCATCCAGCACTATTAGGTGTCCCCAAGGCTACTGGCAGTGTGAAATGCAGAGCTGTGGGGAACTGGCCCCAGGCTGCTTCTGAAACACGAGATACTGTGCACTGCCTAAGGCAGCTTACTGACTTCTCTTGAAAATCGCTGAAGGATTGACTGGTTAAAAAAAACCCAAACAAACAACAAACAACAGCTCCTGAAATCTTTGGGTTTTGAATCTGAACCCCTGCAAATATTATCAGGCTCCTGACCTTTTGAGAGTGTTTATGCCCTGCCTTGTGCCCAGGGCCACTGTTTGGATGTGGTGTTTCCTTTCCTTTGAGTGCTATGTCCACAGCCTTTTGCATTTCTTAATGTAAATATGGATGTAGCACCAAGTTGCACAAAGCCTTGTTTAAGCTGTGTCTCTTTAGCCTTGACATACAAACAAGCAATTAATCTGTTAGGTAAGGCTGAGCTGATATAGTAGGAACTCTTTCACAGTGTTGTCCCATCTACTGAGCCCCAGACAATGAAAGGGGTGGTGGACCTGGTGGTCTGCAGGAGGGCAGATATCCCTGGTTTCTTGTGTGAGGGCTCTCTCATCAGTGAAGTGATGTTGAGCTTCCCCTGAATATCTTTCAGGTCTAGGGTTGTGTCAGGAATATTCTGCTTCTGTCAGCCCTTCTGCATGTGCTTTGGGCTGTTAACTTTTGTGTGGAACTGAGGATGTTGTGATGGTGTGAGTGCACTGAGGATAGATGCCCTCAGGGAGAGACAGGTTTATCAGTTTGGAAAGCTGTAGGGGACAGAACAGGTATCCAAGGGACAACTGGCTTTTTGGGTTCTGCTGTGTAGGGAAGAGCTAAAAAGTCCAATATACCTGCAAAGCCTGCACAGATTACAGTGATAACACAGATAATTAGTGCAAGTCCTTAGTTCTAGTGATACTTAGTAATGAAAATGTGTCGCTGTGTACTGATAGCACCTAATAAATTAATAACCAAGGGGATTTTAATAGTAGACTATGGACATTTGATTTATAATCTGAAAATAGCTTATACCCTGTTTCTGTGGAACATCTACTGTCCTCACATGTCAGAGGCTGAGTGGAATGTGTAATTTTTTTAGCTCTTTATCCTTGCTGGAGGCATGGGCAAACACAGTGAGCCTCCTAATGCATTTAGCAGCAGACATGTGGCATAACTGACCAAGGACATGTATCCTGTAAAGCAGAACAATTTTAATGAAAAAAGGGTGGGAAAATACCAGCCAAACAAAGAAATTTGTCATGTTTTGGTGTACTGAGGAGGGATGTATGCCTGAAAAGGCTTACTGGGCTTTTCTCTTTGAAGTCACAATCTCTGTGTTCGTTCTTCACTTCACATCCTTTGGAGATGCAACTGCACCTGTCTGCAGAAGAAGACACATCTCCTGAGCACTGTTTTTGACATTGCTTTAGCAGTGCAAGAGGCAAAGATGCTTCATCTGGTGTGGCACTGAAAGGTCCCTGGCTCTGCACATTTCTGGGAATATCCTCCTACTCCTCAAATCCTCTGTCTGTTTTTATGGTAAATAAAGTGCTCCAGAGCTCTGGCCTGCCTCTGTGCCCGCATCCTTTCTATGGAAACCACATAGTGGGAGTGGTGGTTTGAATTGCCCAGGTACAGATTACAATGAAGGGTGTGCTAAGACCTGGCAGACTGAAAACATTTCTAATCTCCCATTTTAGAAACAGCACAGTGATGCCCAGCACTCTCTTCCCTAATTTAGGAAGTAAATCTCAGTGAAAGACACTGCTAATGTGGTTTGAGATGGTGCAGCTCCAGCTGAAGCTGAGGTGAAAGCCTGTTCTGCACCTCTTCAGAGACTGGCACGAGCCTTCTGGGAGACTTTGCCCATGAGCACATCTGCTCTCTGCTGCTGCTGCTGCTGCTGCTGCTGCTGGCCACCCTCAGGGGCAACTCCCAAGAGGACCAGTGCCACAGTAATACTGCCTGCCCCATACATGACGACAAGTCCCTTGCTTCAGGACAGACAATGAAATAATCCAATCTTGCCCACTTTTTCCTGGCCATCTTCAGCACAGGTCCAAAGGTCTCTGTGCTGCAGCTTGACCACAAGGCTAAACCTCCTGCAGTGGTGTAACCTGGACCAACCAGGCAGAACCAGCCAGAAGCAATCCAGCCCCTTCCTCAAGCTGATGCTTCAGGTTCATTTTGTTTTTTAAACCTTTCTGTTGCTGCAGCCATTGCTTTAGGTGAATTATCACATGGGACAAATGGACAATGAAATATTTCTCAGGTATGACATGCCACTATTATACAATCTGTAATATTCAGTAATTGTGACTAATGCCTTGTTGACAGAAGGAAGGTTCAAGATTTTCCACTTTCCTTCAGGGGAGACAGCTTTCTTAAGCAAATTTTAATTTAGTATTACTAAATTATTAAGGTTGGAAAAGACCTAGAAGATCGTTAAATGCAACCTTCAACCTTCTAAACTTGTTAAGAGGCTGCAGAAAAAAGAGATCTTGCCTTGCAGGATGTGGGAACAGTACAGGAATATATGTTATCATGATCTCAAAAGAAAACAGTAGCTCCTCTCTGTTAAATCAGGCAGTACAGTAGCATACCAGCAATAATCAAGGGACTAATTCTCCAACTAAAGACATGAAAATATAATATAATGTTGTGATTGTTTGCAATTAGTCACAGATGCTAATCTGTGATCACTTGCTAAGATCACTTGCTCTGCCATTATTTTTCCATGAATAAACTAAGAAATGCATTTTAAAGTAAAATGAGCCAAAGGCCTAGAATTTAAGGTTAGATTTGACACAACTTCTGTTTTCATATATTTTATCAAGAACTATTCACTAAGGGAAATCATTATGAATTTCTTGAGTGTAACACACATTTTGCTTATGCATATTATATAGTTTATACCCTGCCAAATGAAGATATCCTCAGTTTAGCTTTAGGCTTCCTTTGAAGTCAGCAGGGAGAAGTAGACAACTTGCCTAAGCATCCTCAGATGTCTGGCTTGGGGGAAGATCAATCCCGTAAAAATAAGATTTCACACTTTCTCTTAATTTTTCTGTATGTAAGGAGCTTGGTGAGTCTATCTGAGATAGAGAGATGTATGTTGCATACAGCTAAATAAAAGTGAGATTAATCTAAGGAAATACATGACCATCATAGTTTGAATTTGTTGGAATACCCAGTCCTGATTTACACCACTGGAGAAATCTCCAGCAGTCATATTTTATGGGGAACCTACAAGAACAAGCACAACAGGATATGGTTTCCTACAGGACCTGGGCACTAACCTGCCCAGACTGACCTGCTGCTGTGGCCACCAAGGCAGGACAGTGAGGCGGTAACAAAGCACACTGCTAGGAACAGTCACCTATGAGGAGCAAACATTTGCAGGGGAGGTCACCTCACCCAACTCAGAGTCTAAGTCCATTGCCTTAGTCTAATCTGGTCCACTAATGAATTCCTAAAGCCAGTGAAAGGAATGCAATTCCAGCAGGAACTGCTTCCCTTCAGCTCATGATGAACATGATTTCTGTGGGACAGTGAGCACATTTCTCTTTTTTCTTAAGAATATGAAGTTGTTATGGATAAAGTATTTCACTGTATAGTTTCCTGACTGATAAAATGTCACCCCTAAGATTAAGATCACACATCCCTGCTGCATTGGCACAGAAAGTCAATACTGACAAATGTAACATTAGATCATTGTTGCAGGGGATGAAACCCTCCATCTGGATGGGAAAGACTGGATGGTCTCAGTGGGTATTAAAAAACTAACTTTCACATTGATTACCAGTGTCTCTAGACAATGGTTTGTCATCATTGCTTAACATTATAGAAAGAACTGCCTGTATTTGCCTTTAGGTGTTGTGGTTTAAAGGAGAAGTAAATAGGTATGTGAGGAAACAAAGTAGGATTCGTAGCTGCTATCCCCCCCATTAATCTGGAAAGTCTGGTAGAGAATGTAGAGAATATCCATTTTTAGATTAAAAAGGGGGGGAAAGGCAAAAACCCCCCACATTTTCCTTTATTTTCTGCATTTTTACATTAAGAACTGCTCATCTGTACTTCATTTAGAGGAAGTTATTTATGTTCGGTGGGATTCCATCACACTGTTCATATGACATTTTACCTGAACAAAATGTAGCTCTTCTAACATTACTGTGATGGCCAACCTTGGGGAGAAACTTCATTATCCCCTGTGTACCAGCTGGATGGACATTTTTCTCTTGATTTGACTGCTCTGATTTTTTCAACAGTTGTTCCCTAAATTAATGGCAGTGTCTTGGATGAAGAGGGATTGCTGGAGCAGGGTTATATTAGTGAATGATATCATAGGCAGGGCTTAAAGGCCTTCAGGATACAAATTGTTGGTAGCAACCAGAGCAGATTGTGTATCCTGAGGAATAACATTCCTGTGGGCTCTGACTGCTGGTCTGAGGAAATGGCTTGAGAGAGCAGTGATGAAGCAAATATCTTGCCTCTGGTCATGTTTTCCTTCAGGTATGAAGTATCAGAGCATGGTGTTAATGCAATATTTCTGCTCCTGGCACCTCAACTAATTTGAGCAGGATCAACACCAGCATCTCCTCACCTCACCCCATTTTGCAGGACCATGTAACCACAGACCTCTACTCACTCCCCAGCAGCATCAGGGGTTTTAGGTGTAGTGCCTGGTAAGGAAGCTGTGCCATGGCAACCTGTCAGATATGCCTGTGGCCACCTCTCATCTGGAGGATTTCACACACCAGCCTCTGCTAGTCCAAGAAAGTACAAATATTTTCGTGACTGCTAAGGATTATGACTTGCATGTGTGCAAAAATATTTTTTACCAAATTTGCATGATTGCTAGCATTTTGAAAAACTGCTTTGCAGATTGGCTTTACCCCACTCATGTCAACCTTGCATGACCTATTGATCCCAGTCTAGGGTCAAAGTGTGGGTCACTTGTCAAGGCTAGTGAGTCTCCATTTGCCAGTCTAATGAGATGTATGAAGTGATGGTTCCAGGGATGGTTTATCTGAACTGTGAGTTTTTGGGACAGACAATGACCTGCTCTCAGCACAGTCTGTGGGGCAGCAGAGAAAGGCTACAGCAAGGAAAGGGAGTAGGGGCAAAGAGAATGGGGAAAATACTGCAAAGTGGAGAAAGACAAAGAGCAGAGGGATATCTATGGGAAACCACAGAAGGAAAATGTTAGAATGAGAAAATAGTTTGGAGGAAGCCACAGAGAGGAAACAGAGGTAGATATGGGATTTGTGCAAAGCAATTAACCAAGCACAATACTGCTAAATCTGAGTCTTCAGTGCCTTCAGTACTTCTGTGTGTTGAATATCATTGCTGGACTCTGGGGATAGTAGACTCTGGTGTCTGATAGACTCTGGTGTTGTTTTATTGTCCCAGAGGCCATTTTACTTTCTCACTTTCTCTCTTCTCCCTCCAGATTTTTAATAGCTCAAGTATCACTGTTGATTAATGGACAGGATGGAAGGTGGAAGACCTTTACAGGCTATTAACCTTAACAAGAGCGGTAACTAAGTGAGAAGTCCATGCATGTTCTTTTGCAGAACAGAGAGCCTGAAAGCTGCCTGATACTTCACATGTGGCGGAGATGAATTTGTGAGCAGCATCAACATGAAATAGCTCCAGCCAGCTGGGTCAGGAGTAAATCTGCACACTGCAACATCCCTTACAGCCCCACTAGCCTGACTGGCTGGAGGAGGAAAAATGAACCAGAGACACTGGTAGTTGCTTAAGAGAAAATTGCCCCTGGTTGGTTAAAACCCTTTGCTAAAAATGCCACCCATTTGCAATTCATACAGAAAACCTAGTCTGAGGTATATCATTAGCAACATCCACATCCTATTCCACGTTACTGCAAGGGCTCCTTGCTTAATGAGGGTCGAACAGTCATAGGGGTTAGCATCATTCTAATAATGCACAGTCGTTCTGTTTCTATTTGTTTGCATGGATTAACAGGTTTTGAAGGTCTTGCATTTGTGGCAAGAATTGGGATGTGTCATTAGTATGGAAATAAAACCCTGACAAAATCAGGCTTTTCATTAAATGTGTACTTCTAGGAGCTCTGCTGGATTCTTTGACATATATAAGGGCAGTTTTTGCTTTTGAATTTACACAGTTCTTACTGCCATCTAAGAAATTACTTTTATCTCCTATTGAAGACAAAATCTAATTTACTCCGTATGAAGTAGAAAACATGAATATTCCCAAATTTTAATTAGGAATTTGGTGTGGGAGGAATAAGCAGTAGTGTGGCTGGACATTAGAACTCTTTCTCTACCAGGCACTGTTTGGTGTTGCAGTGGGTTTGTAAGCCCTGACCATATAAACAACAGGGCAACCCAGACCCTGCCAGGGAAGGGCTGTGGTCCTGCATCACATTTCTCCTTCAAGGGCCAGGGTGCATCCTGTGCCTGCACCCCAGACATCCCAGTCCAGGTGCCTTGCTCAAACCACTGAACCCCCTTTCCAACTTCCAGACTTAAAGGGTCCGTGGCCAAAGCCTGCCCTCTCCCTCACAAGTATGGGTGCATAGTCATCTTTCTTGTCTGAAAGGCTGTGCTTCTGCAAGGAGATTTTGGATTAATTTCCAGGGCTATGTGAGATGATGAGCAGTATAATCCATGGTAGATCCTGCAGATGAAGCGCTTTCTACTATATGGAGTTAAATAAGCTTAATCTAAGTAATTAAATAAATTAAATAGCTTATAACACCTTGTGAACTTTCTTTCCAGCTCACATTATGACACTTGAAAGGTATGACATGCTTCCTGTTTGGAGATCATCTTAAAGCCGGTGAGAAATCAGAGCAGTGGTGAAAATGGCACACAGAAAATCATCCCTGTTCTTCACTTGTGCATCTGATCCCCTTGAGAGGCTGCGTAATGTGGCTGCCATGTCCCAAGCACAGGTTGTTCTGACCTCCCTTGTAAATCTTGTAGCCTCTGTTCTCTTCAAGGTACTTGCACGAGCCGGATGTGCCTTGTTCTGTCAGTACAGGAGCTGCTTTCCTGCACCATGGCCATCTGTTTCCTAATGATTATGTCCAGCCTGGGTTAGTCTGCTCTCTTGGGGTATGTCATGACACAAAACCTGCATGCTTCCCAAAGATACTTTCTTGGCTACTGTAGCTGATGGCCAGCCCCATGAAATCTGGGCTAGCTGCCTGCTGGGAGACCTTGAGAGCTGGGTTTGGAGCTCCTTTTTCACCCTCTGCTGCAGGGACCTGCACTACCTGAGTAGCATTAAAAGAGAAAAAATTGCTTTTCTCTGTTCTTTCTCAGTCTGCAGATCCAGACCTAACAGTGCTCTGAAACAAGACACTCACCTATTTCTGAGTTGAGGAAAAAAATACATCTAGGTGCCAAATTTGCTTTTACTTCAAAGTCCTTATTTGCCATACTTTTTACCACCTGTTAATAAATCATGATGGACTGGAGACATATGCTGTCAGTCCCCTTCTCAGGTGATGCCCTCTCTGCATGGGATAGATAGCATGGCTAACAGTCACACTTTATCCTCATGTTTTCTGGTGTGATTGTCTATAAAACCACCCATTTTACAAGCAGAGAGAGAAGCAGCTTGTCCCCTCGCTGTGACCTGCATGGCACCATGCAGTGAGCAAGGTGAGCAGGGACTGCAGAGTCATGCGTTTAATTAAGATGATTTGCTTTCAATTAAAATCTCACCAAACTGGAGTGCATAAATTAGAGCAAGTTCTTTTAAGCTCCAGATATAGTTTGCTTTTGGGTAAATCAAGCATAAGAAAAAAAAAGTGAAGGTGAACTGGCCAAGTCTTGGGTAGAACCAGGTCAACATGTGCAGGTAAAGAGCAAAGATCATCTTCTTTTGTTTTCTTCTTCCAACCTGCAGATGGACTGCTCAGCCCAGGCTCTTTCCATGGTTCAGTGAGGAGAAACGGTTTGTTTATGATTCCATGGTAAGATCTGTTCAATTCTCATCTTCCTTTGGCAATTATGCAAAAATGTTTGGTTTGGGCTTTTTTACTGTTTTTAAAAAAAATATTATTTTTTAATTATCTTCATAAACTGCTTGGTGAAATGTTGTATTCAGATGTTGCAAAGCCTCATGTAACTGTCTCCTTGATTGTGCTCTTAACTTATGATGTTTATTTTTCCAGATATCTTTTTTTTTTGACACTGCAAATGCCTAAACATCTTTTTTAGCAGAAGAAAAAATGCTTTTGACATTTATGGGTGTCTGTTGTGTCCCGCAGCATCCCCCCCCCCCCCCCCCCCCCCCCCCCCAAGTCCATTCAGTTTAAGCTCTGAGAGTTTAATCCTCTAAGTAAATGAAACAAACCACATTATCTTATTTGTGGTTTATTACATTTGGTTCTTGCATTTTTGGGATTTAAAAATACCTGCTTCTGAAGTATAGTGCAGTTCAAAGAAGAAGAGAAATACAAGAGCAATACACCCTGCACTTCCCGATTGCCCTGGCATTTCAGCTATCTACCCCCATGGCTGTTGAACTCCCATTTACACATTTTATAAAACACTTAGGATTACTCCAAAGAAGGCTGAGCAGAATTTGGTGTGCAGAGAGTTTTCCAAGCATGATAATCCAATCTCATTCACATCTGTGTTTTCTAATGGAGAGACCTTTTGTGCCCTACATGATGCTGCTTGTCATGAGTGCTATTTCTTCCGGACATTTTTGCTCCTGATTTAATGTCATCCTTATATTCCTTATATTACTTGTTGAGCTTTAGTCCCTTAGTCCATTCCCCCCCCCCCCCCCCCCCCTTAGAAAAAGAAATACAACAGAGTATCCGAGGCAATTTTTAAGAGAGCTTTTGCTACATCTAGTGGCAGAGCCTTTGAAGTGCCTGAAAAAAAGGCAGTTTAGAAAAAAAAAAGCAACCTCTGTTTAGAACCCCTATTATTTTGTTTGTCACAGAATATTCTGAGTTGGAAGGGACCCACAAGGATTATCAAGTCCAACTGTTGAGTGAGTGGCCCATTGTAATGGAACCTGATGTGCTTTCATATTGTGTTCATATTGTTTACCTTTGTCTTTTATAGCAAAGCTGTTTTATTACTGTCTGGCATGGCTTTTCTCAGTTCTGACTGCCATCTGAGACAGAACTGGTCTGCACTTTGTTGTGATTTTGATTCAGACTGAATTATTATGGAGTAAAAAAGATAGATTGAGGCGTGTGGGTATGTTTGTTTGATCCCAGACTCCTGCAGCTGCCATATTCCCCAGTGCAGTGCTTGTATCACCCAGGAGCACTGAGAGTTAACCTCAGTGAAGGAAGTTTTGCACCCAACCCTGCCCAGCACTTGGGCCACTGCCTACAGACCACCATGGACTATGGTGTGTCCCTCAGGAGGAATGGGGGAAGAACAGAAGCATGACTGTGTGCTTACATCAAGGTTGCTCAGACATAAATGCCTGGATTGCTGTTCTTTCAATCCTTTTTATAAAGTGAGGTGAGGAGCGCACACAAGGGGACTGAGGACCACCTGAGATTCACTGGAGAAATGAAAATGTAGAGTCAAACCCCACAAGGCTGGAGTGTGGATTGGTCCTAGCCAAATGCTTGCAGGAGAGGAGCTCCTGCAGTAGTAACAGCAGCTATTCTTACCAACTCTAGAGTAGTCTATTTTCTGAGGGACTTTCTAACCTGCTTTGCATAATTCCAGTATGAACTGGATGGATCCTAGGCAGAACAAGACATCCTCCTGATTGCAAACCAGACGGGAGCAGGTTAGGTTGCTGCTGCTCATGTAGCAATAAGAACTACAGACAAGGAGGTTGGGATAGTGATGGTGATATTGACAAATTGATGCAAACCAGAGCGGATTGCGAATATACTAAAAAAATCAGCACTGATGTTTTAAAAGTGGCTGATCCAGGTTTAAAAATCTGGATGAAAGTCACGCATGTTTTGAAGAGAAGTGGTTGTGTAAAAAAAGTATTATCAAATCATATCAACCTGCTTTATCCAGACAAGGAGTGGTGCCTTACACTGGGAACTGGGTCTTTATGGTGGGAAAGTGAGGAGGACCTGCTTACCCAACTTTACTCCAGAACCATGGCAGGAGAGGGTGGGCTGGCAGTCTGGCTGCTTTTGCTCTGTTATGTAGTTTGCTTCTCCTGCCTGGAACTTAATTTGTGTGGCCTCATTAAGGTTTCTTTGCAGCATCCTCCTTTGGCCTTGCATGCTGGAGGACCTCACCCTCCTCAGGGGAATAGCCAAGGGAGAGAGATAGATTTGGAGCAAATTAGGGAGGGTGGGATACTCATGAAAATGAGGACAAGGCAGCATCAAATGTGGAGTTGGGGTGTGCAGGCAGGTTTCCCCAGGTGTCTTGGTGGTGGGTGATCCTTATGTGTGGCAGAGCAGTGATTTCTCCGTGTTGGAAAGAAATGGAACTTTTAGAGCACAGCATCCAGCAGAAGGGGAAAAAAAAGGGCACTGCCTCTGAAGGAAGCCCAGAGTGACAACTCAGCCACTGTCAGAGGCTGAAGACCAGCAAGACAACTTTCACCCCAACTGCATTGCAGTAAGAGGGAGCTCCTGTACTGCAAACAGCATCCAACTGCACAAGCAAAATTACCTCATGGAGTAATTTTAGACACATGGGGGTGAACCTGGTGGCAGAGGTTGCAATATCAGTCTGAAAGGTGTACACAGAATGAGGTAGGAAAAATGTAAGACCTTGGAGGACAGTTTAGACTAGAATATTAAAAGTAAGAACTTCTACAGGACTGCATGCAAGAAATTTAGAAGATGCTCAAGGAAAATGAGTTGTGCATTATCACAGAATCAGAATGCTTCGAGTTGAAGGGGACATTAAGGTCATCTAATTCCAACTGCCCTGCCATGGGCAGGGACACCTTTCATTGGAAGCTTCATTAGCATCCCAGCATGAACTGGGGGATGGTACAGATGGGGAGGCACTTCCATCTCAAGGTGTTACTTGCTCTCATTAAATAACAGGAAAATCAGGAACAATTTCAACTTCAGCAGTTTGTTCTTGAACTTGTCCCAGTTCAAAAAAATCCTTTATGGAAGGAATATCCTTCTTTGTTATTTACCACTGTTGTGAAACCACAGGAGCAGAAAAAGATCTGTAACTTTCTTGAGCTACAGGTGATGATTTGAGAAGATAAGGTTTCTAGTATCAGGAATTATTTGTATGTGGCAAGCTTGATCTGTTTCCATAATATATGGTGGGAATCACTCCATCACTCTTGGAGCTGTTCAATCAGCCCCACGCTGGGCAACCTCTCTGATGCCTGGAGTTCAGTCCAATGCAGAGAGATTGGCCAGAGATAACATGCTGTCAAGGTACTCTGAGCAGCATTACAATTTAATTTTTTTTAGAAGCAGACATGAAAGAGTTCAGTAGCTCTCACAAGCAGAAATGAAAACAAACAAAACAGGGAATTAAAAAACATGAGGGTTTTTCCCCCTCAATTTTGAGTCAGCTTCTTTCAAGTACATGAAAACTGGCAGAAGCTGCATTTTTTTAAATGATAGTTTGTGTTTCATTTCTATACATGAAAGACAAGGAGCAGACATGTCTCCTCTGGAAACAAGACCTACTTTGACTCATCAAATAGCAATCACTATTTTAAAAATGTCACTGTATTTCCTGCCTCTGCCCTGGGCTATGGCAGATGGCCACAGGTGAAAAAAAGATAACTAGTTGCTCAAGTCTCCTGATAAGCACAGGATATTGAACGCATCTGGCTTAAAAAGGGTTCCCAGCTTCTTCCCTGAGCAGCAGCAGCAGTTTCCCCACTGCCTTGCAATTCCCACTGTCTGTGCACAGCTGCTGCCCAGGCAGGAGCTCCGGCGGGAGCAGCAGGCAGCACTTCTCACCTCCGTGGGCTCCAAACCTCAAAGCAAGCTTGGGCAAGGAGGCTGTAAAAACACAGCTGGCTGAGCAGGAAGAAGGGAGGCATTTCATGGCAAAGATAAACCCTTTTGTTCACTCCTTCCTAAACTCAGAGACTGCAAATTCTTGTCTGGCTGGACACTAAGACTTTTCTGTGCTAGACAAGGGGTTTACCAGGTATTCAGGGGGTGGTTAGGAAAACACTTGTTTTTACTTAAAACTTTGTCCAGTTCAGTGGCAATTTGATTGTGATTGAAAACTTTATCAGGCATAAGCATAGGAAAAATAAAAATAATAGCAGCTTGTGGGGTGACAAGAGGTGGAGTTATTCAGGTTTATTTTCTAAAAGTTAGGAAGCTACAAATAGAAAATATGAGAACACAGAGGTTATGTACTTGGAATACAGAGGGCATGTACATTTCAGTTAAACTGAATCCTGTAAAAAGTCAAACATTACTTTTTTAAGATGCAGTAGAGGGGCAGTATCCATCCATTGCATCTCTTCAGTGATTTTTTGCTAGAGGCAAGTTCATCTGTTATTTAAGACATAATATAGAATATGAAGATGATGCATTTTAAAATTAAAATATACACTTTGATAATTCTTAAATTCCCTTCGGCCTTTAAAATGCCTTAAAGCTCTGAAATACAACAGGTCCATGTCAGACCCAGTCCTTCAAATATAGAGGATCACTTTTGGTCCAGCTGTACCATCCGAGGGACAGATTGACATCTTTTCATCAGTCTGACTTCTGGCATTTCCTAACTTCTGAGCACTTGAACATCTCAACCTTAGCTGTCCTTCTGGCATAAATGTTCTTACACATAAAATGCCATAACTTTTTATGAATGTGGTGATTCCCCAAAGACAAGAAAGACTAACCACTATGTAGGTACACAAGAGACCACAGGAACCAACTCAGCAGAAGGCCAGGGGAAGGTTGCTCATGTTCAAGCTAAGGACAAGCATTTTCCTGTCTGTTAACACATTGTCACATGTGTTCTTCATGTGCTCTTGGAGATAAAACAAGACAAAGTAACCTGAAGTCACACCAGGGGAGCTTTGGATTGGGTATTAGGAAAGATTTCTGCCCTGAAAGAGGCAGAAGAGTTGTCAAGTATTGGAACAGGCTGCCCAGGGAAGTTGAGAAAGTCACCATCCCTGGAGGTATTTAAAAGCTGTGTAGATGTGGCACTTTTTTTTGGGACATGGTTTAGTGGTGGACTTGGCAATGCTGGGTTATTGGCTGGACTCAATGATCTTAGAGGTCTTTTCCAGCCTAAATGTCTCCCTGGTTCTATGATTCATGCCCACAAGGCAGAACATCACCTCATGTCCCAGGCAGCTGGCATTTTTGCCGATTAGTTTGCATGTAGCCCTGGAGACACATGGCCTTGTCCAGCCATCCTCTGGGCAGTGTCATCATCTGGAGACTCTGTTCTTGAGGCAGACTATGAAAGAAGATGATCACTGCAAGAAAATCAGAAGAAACTGATGTCCCTGGGGAACAGGTTAAAAAAGAAATTTGCATACCTCTTATGGTTTGTCTTTTTTAATATGAAGGGATTTTTTAAAAATTATGTCTGCTGATGTGTTTTGCCTTATTAACAATGTTACTTAACTCAGAGCTCAAGTTATTATTAGTGATTTTATATTCTGCAGTTGGTAGCTTTCTTGACTGTTATTATTAGCATTTTAATTTCAAAATCCTTTGAGATAATCTGAGATGCAGGGAAAGGCATCTGGAATGTCCTTATATCCCTAGAGGGAGGTTCTGGATTGCTCATTTATGTTTTAATTGCTATTTTAGAGCTGTATATTTTTTAGATGTCTTCTTACAGACCTATTCCCATGTCATGAAGTCATTCTTATAGACAATCCAGACACGGTGATCCAGCACAAACCAGGTCTGCTCAAGTATTTAGTACTGTGATTAAGAGATGGAGAAATAGCACAGGCATTTGTACATATGCAAAGCCTTAATAGCTGAACAGGCTTTTCCAGAAGCAGTGACACTAAGAAGGGCTGGCTTCCCTGGATTCACAGTCAATTCAGTGGAGTGACTCCTAGAGGAATGGCATGAATTTCCACCAAGCTCTTCCTACATGTACCTGATTACATGTCTGGGAACACAAGGAATTTGTCTGCATGAAGAAATGTCTTACAGCGTTAGTGCCTGGATCATAAAACGGGCCAGCCGATGGAACAGAGATCTGACATTCCAGTTTGTTACTAATTATTTCTCAAGGTATCATTTTGAATCACCATCGAAGGTTTTCAGGTGGTATTTAATGCATTTTAGATCCATCTATTCCCAGTGCTCCAGGATTTTTTTCTGTGGATTGAGCCTCCATTTTTTCATACAACTACAGATTTTTTCCTTCTGAGGTAGAGCCTCGTCCTTCCCAGCTGTCTTTCTGACAGGAAAGCAAATATCAGAAGAAATCCTGATGTTTTTTCCTCAATGTCCAGACCACTGAAAACAGGTCAAACACTCTATTCACTTAATTTCATTTCTCACTTTCATTAATTTTCACCCCTGCTCCTTGGATGATCTGTGTTGGTTCTGTTGGCTGCAGAATCAACAAAGAGTCACTGAGAAATGAAGCCATGTGGCAGCCCCAGAGCACTTCAATGAAACTGTGAAAAGGCTTCAGGACTGAAATAGCAGCAGCTGTTTCAGATCAGGAGCTTTATTAGCTGAGGAAGTCAAGGGATTTATTTTGTGCCTTCACAGCAGCTCCAACAAGTTTGGTTTTCCAGTCTAAGACTTTTCAGAGCTGATGGAACAACTAAACCCCAACTCTGCAATGTCTTTATCCATCAGCAAAATGTCCAGACTGTGATCACGTAGAAACACTTAGCCTGACAGAAACACTGTCAGGAGAAATATATGTCTGAGAGGTGTGTTTGACATCAATGGACTGAGCTTGATTGTGTTGGTACATGAAAGTGATTTGTTCAGAAACATTTGTCCAGAAAGGTGATAGTACCTTTATTTATCAGCTAGATGTAAAAGCCCAAAGATGTCAGCTAGATGTAAAAGCCATTTTGTATGGATGGATAATTATGAATGGTGGGGATGCTGAACGATTACAGAATTATTACTTTCTGAATGACAAAGTGGAAGGTTAAATTATGACAGTTTTTAAATAATACAGCAAAAGGTTTTATGATACAATGTATCTTTTGTAAAATAATAGCAAATGCTAGAAAAATTAAAGCTTAGTATATCAACCACAGTAGTTTATAATGCTTGGAAATGAGTATACAATGGGCAAGGAACAGGACCTAAAAGATGTGATGGGGTCCAAGAGCAATTTGTTGAACCTCTCTCCTAGGTGATGTTCCTGGGTGCTCTGCCAGCTGCTTTCTGCCAGGCACCTTCAAGATGACAGAACTACCCTGGACTGAGTACCCAGAAGGATCCATCCCTTGGTCTTTGCGTAGCTGCCCCTGCAGGAGAATCAACATTAGAGAAGATGCAGGTGTCTACAGGTGCGTGGTGGCATTATCCTTTTGCTTCCAGAGGCTTCCAAGGCACAGGTTTGGGACTGGCAGACACAGGACAGGACTTACAGAGACCTCTGCTCTTGGGGAGTGGTGACTGCAGGGCTGGTGGGCCTCCACATGCCAGCTGAGCCCCTGGAGACACCCTGAACTGCCATGGGAGCTCAGAGAACAGGTCAGCTGGAGAGGCTTGCCTACATGCTGAACCACCTAGCTGACTCCCTGTGCTGGGCTTGGCTGGGAAACAGATAATTTCCTCCACAGCAGCCCAGACAGTGCTGAGGTTTGGATTTATGACTGGACAGTGCTGATAACACACCAGTGTTTTGGCTGTTGCTGAGCAGCACTTGTGCAACATTACATTTTTAATTTTCCCCACTCTGCCCCACCAGCAAGTAGGCTGGAGGTTGGCAAGAAGCTGGGAGGGAGCACAGCTGGGACAGCTGAGCCAGGCTGGCCAAAGGGTTATTTCCTGCCTTACAGCAACATGTGCTGCAGCAACAGCTCAAAGGAAGGAGGAGAAAGGGGTGACATTAGTGGTTATGGCATGTGTCTCCTCAACTAACCCTTGCATGTGCTGAAGCCCTGGTTTCCAGGAGGTGGAAAAACATCATTTGCTGAAGGGATAAATGGAACAAATTCCTCTTTTTTCTCTGCTTGAGTGTGCAGTTTTTGCTTAACCTACCGACCCACCTTTATCTGGGTGCCTTCCTCCCATCTTCTTCCCGTCCTGCAGCAGAGGGGAGACCCAGCAGATGTGGAGGTGTTTGTTTGGCTGCTGCTTAAGGTCAACCCACCACAACACCGCTCCCTGGCCTCTGGGACAATTTCAGTGAGGATGGTTGGGAACTGAGTCTCTCAAAAGCCAAATTTGGGCAATAGGTAATTGCTGCTTTATTTCACCAGAGCTAGCAACCTTTTCTTGGAAGTTCTCCTCAAGGGAAACACAGATGACACTGAAGTTGAACTGCTGCATGATTCTGTTGTTCTTTTTTTTTTTCCTTTTCTTCATAGTTGCATTTTCAGAATAAAAGGTAATTGACCCCTAGAACCCTTCTTGCCTTCTAAGATGGTCATTCCCAGCTGCTCCAGTGCTGTAGGACATGGGGCACTGCTGAAGGCACCTGAGGTCCACACACTGCAGCATGGTCTGGTGACAAGATTTGCACATACCACACCATATTACACCATTTCCCAGTCATCATGCCAGCAATGTGTGAACCTGTTTGGTACAAGAACTATCTGGATATTGTGTTCATGCCTAATGTCCAGCTCAAGAAAGGTGCTGAATAATCTGTGTATTCAAAGAAAATGCCACAAGAAGTAAGTAATCACAGCAGGAAAACCCAAACAGTTATTGCCTAAGGCTCTCTGGAATAGGTTAAACAGGAAACAAAAGAAGATGGTCTGACATCCAAAGAAGTATTTTAATTTTGTCCAGTGAATAATACCCCAGAGTGCCTATTTCTTGCCTTTAATTATAAAGATGTCAGACAAGTCCCTCAGAAGCATATGCCATATTGCAATCCCCTAAATTCAGATGAAATGTCTGACCACTGATATGAAGATTGTTGCTCAAAGGGGTTCAGGGAGGTTGTCAGCATCTGGAAGACTTTCTTCCTAACCTATGTTCACCCTATGTTTGGTCACATTTGCTGAGCAGCTAGGTGTCCTCCTGAGCTCAGTGATCTGGAAGAGAATGGGCTGTTCCAGTCATTTTAACACATTCAGTTACTTATGAACTTTGCTGTCAGAGGAAACATGGAAACCTAGAAGAATACAGAAGAAAAAGAGCTCATCTAAAGTTACAGAAAAGAGGTAATTTTAAGTGGAAGCAAAAGGGTAAACAGGTGGAAAATAATATAAGGAAAAAAAAACTAAAATGAAATGGGGAGGCAAAATAGATGGTTAGAAAGTTTAATTAATTCTGGATCAAAAGTGAAGAAGAAATGAAAAATGAAACAAACTGGCAGAACTGGCACTTGAGAGAGAGAGAGAAGAAAGATGTTTGGGAGAAAGAAGCTCAGTAAATTAACCAATATGTGCTGCAGAGAAATCCTTTCAGCAGGCTCAGAGAATCTGTCTCCATTAAAGTTTCATAGTGAAGGCTCAGAAAGATTTTCAATATTTAAAAAGTGTTTTTGAAGGTAGCCAAGGGGAGATGCACTGGTAACTCTTGAAAGGCTAATGCATGAAATTTTATTGTGTCTTCAAATAGCATGGGACAATGTCTAACTCTCTGTTACTTTAAAAGAGCACTCGTGTCTCGCTGTGCTCCCACCTCTCATTAAAATGTCCCTGTTTGGGGTGTTTTGCATTCTCTGCTTTTCTCTCTGGTGATCACAGCTGAAGATGAGACAGGTGCCAGGAGGGTTGAAGGCAGAAGCTGGGAATTGTGGGGCTGCAAGGGGGCAGAGGTGGAAGGACAAGGTCAAGACAAAGAGTTTCAGCCTGAGGCCCCTGACACAAAGAAGGATCACCGGTTTCATTTGGGCAGATAAGAATGATAGATGCCATCCTGGTGATTGGGAGGTGGCAGCTTCCACTGCCCTGGCAAGGGACATGAAGTCCCCAGGCAGGGGCGGTTTGTCCGTCCTTGAACTCCCGTCTAATGAAGGGGAGTGAAAGCCCAAAGGGAAAATAACTCCTCGACACAGAAGCCCGGCGGGTGGCAGCACCAAACCGCGGGAGGCGCAGCTCCCGGCAGCGCTGGATGCTGCCGGAGGGGATCCCTTCCTTCCCTGGGTTTCCTTTGATAACGCTTGCGCTTCCTTTGTGCCACCCCGAACAGCAGTGACTAAACAGCCTTCTAGAAATAACATTGGATGTGTCACGGCCCTCGTCTAAACAGCGCATCTCTCTCCTGCTGCCTCACACCAGGGACCGACCGCTGCTTTGGAGAGCATTTGTTACCCACACCAGGCTCCAGAAGTTTTTATGCTGACTATCACTTGCATGAATTATACCCTTTTTTTTTTAATATAAAAGAATTCGGTCCAAGGTCAGGACAGACATGTTCAGACACCCATTTGCACACTGAGCGAGTAGCACACAAGAGATCTTGTCAGTGCAGCCTGCTGTGCTCAGCCAGAGATTCCTAGGACTAGCCAGGTAGCCTTGGGGTTGGCAGCACTGCTCCCCTGACCACAGCACTCCCTCTACGGGCAGCTTAGAGACTGGGCTTGCAGCAGAGAGGCAGGCTGCTAAATTTAGGGAGTTTCATTGAAAATTGAACTGCTCCTCCCATATAGCTCCAGGCAGGGCAGGGATGAAACAAAGGACATCCCCACCAAGCTGGCATCAAACCAAAGGTGGGCACTACTCAGCCAATTTCTCAATAAATTTAGGAAATAAATGGCAATTTGGATTCGGCACCAAACCTCTCCTGTCTCCTGCTGTGGCAGATATTGTTAGTGGTGGATGAAAGGGAAAGACTAATGACAGACAAGTGTCTGCAGTACCTTCTCAGAAAACATGATCCAGTGCTGGCCAAAAATTTTGAAATGAAACAAAAAATCAGACAAAACTTGAACTGAGACAACAAAGTACACTGAATGTGTTTCAAAACTTTTTTCATCATAAGCCTTCTGCTGAGTAGCAGTGATCAAACCTGAAACCTGTTCTCCTCTGCACGACTTTTTTGATGTGCAATTCTTTCCTTCTGACACATGTGAAAGCAGTTTTGGGGTATATTAGATCCCTTCCCCTACCAAAGAAACAAGTAGTGGCAGGCATTCTTCCAAACCAAGTGACACATAGGAGGGTTCTGCTGAGAGAAGACTGTCTTCCTCCGTGTTTCCTAATCCACGTGTGGATGCCAGGGATACAGAGACAGAATGAAATGATCCAAGAAATGGGTCATTATGAGGGGACAGACTGCAATGGTCTCTCCCAGCTCCTCTTCTTATCTGTGGCTGAGCCCACCCTGTGCTGTCCCCATGGGGCTGTGGCACATTTGGCTCATGGATGGCAAAAGCAATGGGGTATTTGGGCTCTCTCCTGCTGCACAGCTCAGCAGAGACACAACGAAACCTCAGCCAAAGTCTGAGAGCTTCAGTTCCCAAATGACTAATGCTGTTTCAAAGTAGAAGTCAAAAAGGGATAACACAAAATTATTTGTTGTCTGCCCAAACAGCAGAGCAGGGCTATCTTTTCTCTCTGATAAGCTGAATGATTTTGACCCACATTGTAACCTCTGGTTTGAATTTAGAGATAAGTATTGTCATATCAGCCTTGTGCCAAGGTTCAGAAGCGCCTTGTGGCAGCAACCAAGCAGTGTTTCAAAGGGCTGCATGGGCCAGAGGAGGCTGCAGGATCTGGGCAGTGTGGTCAGACAGATACTCCCCTCCCTTCCATGTTTGGAGGGTCCCCGCAGCAGAGGACAGTGTAAATTCTAATGGAGCTGCATTGCCAGTGGCAGGAATAGAGCTAATTCCAGGTACTCTCGAGTTTACAGCTCAAGAGTGGATTTAATTATCACTTTACTGGCTTTAAGTGAGCTGTAAGACTAATCTCAATTTAACAGGGTCGGCAGTTGCTTTACAAGCTTCCTCAACAGGCAAGTGTCAAATTAGGGCTATACCAATAGATAAAGGGACAAAACTAAAGCCATTGATAGCCACAGATTTTCCAGCTGATATCTTTACACTCTGCTATAAAAGCCTATCACCCTTCATTTAAAGAAAGTGAAAATTGTTGACATCTCTTTCAAATGCTAATCGTTAGGAAGCAACTTGAATTAAATACAATTAGAATCAAATCATGTGCACCTTTTATTGGGGAGTAACAACATTCAGTATCTTCTGCTATTTATGTTTCTAGATAATCTGTGCCATTAGTTTGGGATCAAATGTTGGAGCCCCTCCAGCTGCTGCACGACTGCGACTCTGAGCATTGACGGCGCCGTTTGGCAGATCCAGAGATGCATCTGGGAGCTTGTTTTATGGCAGGTTTTGAAAAATACTATCTTTTGCTTGGGAACAAATGCTCCACCTGGAGCTAGGACAGCCCAGGCCTTGCTCTTGGGTGCAGCGGAGCCGCCCGGACGTGGCGGCAGAACTTTGTGTGCCATAAAGGAGTGAACTTTGGCAAAACTCTGCCCTTGGACTTTTAAGCACCTGCACCTGCTGACCTGCCTAAGAATATTTTCCAGGTCATGGTGCCCTGGAAAAAGCCAGGCATGGTGCTCTGCTGGAGAGTTTCTCCAGGCTTTGGGGGACAGCTCTGAACAGCAAGAGGCCATCCACAGCTTGGAAAAACCCTTCTCCTGCCCTGCTGACCTGCTGACATGATGTCCCTTCCCTTCCTGCCCAAGGGAACAGAAGTCAGGGACTCTCTGCATGACCAAATCCCTGGCAGGCAGCAGGAAGTAGTGAGCTGCCCACACCAAACCTGGGACTCCTGCACGGTCATCCTTCTGTTTTGCTCACACAGGTTTCTCTTTTCTGATAATTTCTTTGCTGGACAGGACTTACTATATGTTAGCAGGGACCATAGGACCCATCAGAATCATTGAGTCTAGCTCCTGGCTATACACAGGATGCCCCAAGAGTCACACCATGTGTCTGAGAGCATTGTCTAAATGCTTCTTGAACTCTGTCAGGCTGGGCTGTGACCACTTCTCTGGGGAGCCTGTGCCAGTGCCCAAACAGCCTCTGGCTGAAGAACCTTTTTCCAATATCCAATCTAAACCTCCTCTGGCTCAACTTTGGGCAGTTTTCCCAAGTCCTGTCACTGCTCATGAAAGCGAAGAAATTGGTACCTACCCCTTCTCCTCCCCTCTTGAGGAAGCTGCAGACTGCAATGAGATCTCCCCTCAGACTCCTTCAGGCTGAACACACCAAATGACCTCAGCAGCTCCTCATGCAGTTTCCCCTCCAGACACTCCATCATCCTCATTGCCCTCCTTTGGACACTCTCTTTTTATGTTGTGGTGTCCAGAGCTGCACACAGGACTCAAGGTGATGCTGCACCAGTTCTTTATATATTGTCTTTTATAAAAGTAGCTCAGCCTTAACACATATCATACCCAAACTATCTATGCTTTTATTCCCACCACTCCTTTATCCCATAGCATTGCTACCCATTGTACCCTCCTCATCACTTCCTCCCCTTTGCAGAACTTAGGGATCACCCCTGAACTACCATTGCTGTTTATCTACAGGGCTGACACAGAAAAAAGTGTGGTGTTGCCCTAGATCTCTGCAGAGGAGCAAGCTTTGTCCACCTCAAGGGTTTGAAAGAGTTGAGATGGAATTTTTTCCTCCCAGTTATCTGAGAGCTGAAAAGGTAAGCACAGCCTAGGCTGGAGAAACAGTCTCTGGGTGAACTCCATGCTCTCTGTCTATTTGCATTACTGAGAAGTACTTCTTATCTTTTGGACTTTCAAACCAAAGAGTTTAAAGAAATACTGGAGTGAAATTATAGCTGCTGATGATTAAAACACTATATTTAGGCTTAACTGTAACTTAAATGCCAGATTATGAACTCTGAAATATTTTTTACATAAACTCTCTCCCTCATAAACAGTGAGCTAAAGTAGTCAATTTGTTCCATTGACTTCAGCCAAGTATGGCATGATTCTGGTTTTATATTAGGCCTAAAGAACAGTCTTAAACCTTGAATTAACCAGGAAAATACAGACAGTCAGAGAAAGCAGCCTGCTGAGACCCTTGTTAGAAGAAGCCTAATAGCATTCAGATTGTTAGGAGGTTGCTGTTTGCTGTTTGTTTTGTTTTGTTTGTTTTTTTTTTTTCCAGGAGGATGCCACAAAATTTCAGTCATATGAAATCCACCACCTAAAGTGAAGTGCCCAAGTAAAAATCTGGCTTTGAAGGGATTTAATCCTGGGTTGCAGGTAAATATTCTGGGTAAAAACATATGGATAAAGCCCTGCTGAGCCAGCTGACCTTGGGGAAGATAGACTGTGGTTATCTGAGCTTCACTTATCTAAAGTCTCCTCCTGTTTGAGGTGGGATTATTTTGTCCACCTCATACCAACAGAGGGGATTCTGTGTGCCCTGATCAACTCAAGGTACATGACCCAGCACCCACAGTTATACCTTGGGAAGGCAAGTGTCCTTCCCCTGGGAAGAAAAGTAGTTCAGAAATTAAAAGGCCATATGTTTCAGGCTGTACAGCTCATATGCAATCATAAAGAGGAGATGCACACAGAGAAAAGAAAGATGGAATAATTTTGTGGAGATGCTGAGGTACAGAGGTGGGCAGAACAGACACTGTGAGAAGCAGAGGTGCCTTGGGCAGAGGTGTCTTAGTTCAGGAAGAGCAAAAGGGGGTGAGTGATGTCCCCAGCAGCTGCTGCAGCAGGGAGGGATGTGTAAAGCCTACTGCAGGCTGAGCAGCTCCAGTGACTACATTGGAATGGCTTACATGGTCTTGTTATGCTACAGGCTCCCCATACAGGCTGTTCACCTCCCCGTGCCCAGTCCTCACTAGGAAACCAGAAGCGGAAAAAAAGTCAATCTTCCCCATCTAATAAATTGAGGAAAAATAAAACTGATGATTTAAGGTAGAATTCCCTGGGTTTCCAAAACTCACTTGTAGGCCTGATGATCTTTTGTGTTGTTACAAGGAGGGCCGAAAAAAACCTCTAAAGAACTCTGAGGAATTATTTCTAATCCCTTTCTCTTGACAAAACAAACAAACAAGCAAACAAAAAATCCTCTAAAACCCCAAAACTAATAAAACCATTTTACAAATTCCATATAATATACTATTATAATAATACCATTTCACAAACCGCAGTGAAAGAAACTACATGGTATATTTGCAAGTAATTTTCAGCTTATGAAATCACCTCATGAATGAAATGTGTGTCTAAGTTGCATGAGAGCCAAAAAGGGAGAAAAGATAATACTAGTGAGGAGAGAGCAGATCTTTATAGTGTTTGCTGGTTGCCTTTCATTCTCTAAACAGCAGGAGGAGATTAATGATATTGTCAGAACAACATTAATGATGCTGTAAAATCATAAGGACAGAGAGAGCCAGGATTTGATAAAAGTGAGATTTACAGCTGCATCAGTCAATTTAATTATCTTTTACTAGGCTTAAACTAAGCAGTAAGACTAATCTCCATTTAACATGTTTTACAGGGTCTGCAGGCGCTTTACAATCCTCCTCCATTCAAAAGTGTCAAATTGTGGCAATATTGATAAAAGAGTGATGTGAATGGTTGTCTAGTCAATCCCCAAACCAGTTAATATCTTTCTTTACTGCATTGTAAAAGCCAATTACTCTGAAGTTTTGGAGTGAAATTTGTGAAGGGCAATCTGAGTTGATAATGTTTAGAAAACAAATTCGAAGAAGATAAAGATCCGTGTCCATCTGCCCGCGTTCGCTATAAAAGTCGGTGCTGCTGCCTCTGTGCTGGCTCTGCTGCCTGTCATCCTGCCCTGCTGGCAATGATCAACATTGTCTAGAGATGAGTTGTGAGCAACATGGAATGTTTCAAACCCGGTTTTCTTCTTCTTTGTAATTTTCTCAGCTTCTTTCTTAGCAGCTGCTTCTCCACATTCTGTTATTTGAGGTTGTATTACTGGACCTGTAGTATAACACAGTATTTGTTCTTATCAAGTCCAGCAAATACATGACAGATTATATATATATATTCATTTTCCATGTGTGGTTTAAAAAAAAAAAAAAGCCCCTCAGGTACTTCATGTCCCTAGGCTTGATTTTTTCTCTCCATAACTTTGTGTGTACATAACTTCTGCTTCCACGCATAGTGGAGTAAACCCAGCCATTTCCACTTGATCGGCTACTTCATGGTCAATTAGCCCAACCTTTTAAAATAAGTATCTTCCTTTGAGCTCTAGAGAAGCAAGCTTCTGGCATCAGGGACAGAAGCAAAATGCTTAAACTTGCACTTTTTTTAGACTTTGATTTTCAGTGAGACTGAAGAAAATGTAGCACTCAAACCAGACAGCAGCTCCCAGCAAATTGCATGTTTCAAGCCTGGGAGAATCTGCTGTTTAGCCAACTGTTGTCTGACACAGCAGAATGAGAAAATCTAAATCTTCCTAGTGAGTTCATATAGACTTTCCCTGCTCTCCAAATAGATGAACACCAGTCTCTCTCAGGCCGGGTGTGTCTGGCAGTGAAGAATCCGATTTAAGGCGGGCTCTGGCTCTGAGCACTTAGTGATCAGAATTTCAGTCCCACTTCACCTCTCTTTATTTGGTACTCTTGCCCATATTTAAGTGCTGTGAGCAAGTCAATTCTTTGACCCATCTTTTCTGCTGGTCAAAGTGGCTCTGAAGGCAATTTCTGTGATACTTTGGTCTCACTAAGCCCTATTATTGAACATTTTTTGAGTCAGTAGTCAGGCTTCCCAGAAAACAAACTTCACAGCACAGGCATGCCCTGTGTCATTCAAAGACAGTTGTTCTGCTCCTGCATTTAAAAAAAATCAACAAACACAGAATGACTGAGCCCACTGTTTCCACAGTATCTTATTTTCAGCTATCTCAAAATATTTTTGACTAATAATGAAATAATCCCCTGAGAAGAAACTAAAAATATTTCTCTTCCCAGGCATGGAAAAGAGAGATACATTTTTTGACAATTGCCTAGAAAGTTTACAGCAAAAAGAAATAGTAGCAGCAGTCAACTCTTAGGAGCTGCAGTTCAGTTTGAAACACACTGCAGTCCTGCCTCATTACCTGCTTTCTTTAGCTTGCTAGCAGGCCTGTCACCCTAAATCTGG
Organism: Peucedramus taeniatus; assembly: GCA_013400575.1. Classification (NCBI taxonomy): domain Eukaryota; kingdom Metazoa; phylum Chordata; class Aves; order Passeriformes; family Fringillidae; genus Peucedramus; species Peucedramus taeniatus. Next base: position 339,120 of record WBNO01007747.1, read on the forward strand.
GAGGTGTAATGTGCTTCTGACCACGCTGAGTGGCCCTCTCACCTTGCAGCCTCCTGGGACCACAGTGCCCAGCTGGGCTGACGGTGCTCCTGGTGCAGGAGGTGCTGGCAGACATGCCTAGGAGAGACATCTTTTGTAGGACAAGCACTACCTCAAACCCTGGCTAAGACCAACCCCAGGGGTTTGGCTGTTGGAAAGTCAGATGTGCTAAACTCAAATGCACCAAACTCAGATGCTTTGAGTGTGACAGGCTTGGCTGGCCTTTGTCATGCAGCCCACGATCCCAGTTGCTGCATCCACTGGTTTCAGCTGATGGTCAGCAGGTCCCATCCTGGAGGACTGCAGATGGAAGTGAGACAGAGCTCTGCCACATGTGGTGGGAGGCCTTATGCACCAGAGCAAACAATTGAGAAACTGTCTATACATCGTGGTTCCCATCGACCTGACTCCATCAATACCAATGATCCTAAAGGTCCTTAAGGTCCCTCTATCCAGGGACTCTTGGAAGAATAGTTTTCAGTCAAAGTGGTGGCTCACCTTGTGGTGAGACAAGGGTCTCAAACTTTACTGCTCATTTCTTGGAATTTCACTGAGCCTAGGGGAAGGGGTGTAGAAATTGGCAGGAATTTTGTCCAAACAAGGTCTTCAGGATTGAGCCTCCGTCAATAAATCCTGCAACGTGTTTGTTCATGCAGGAAACGGGGAAAAAGCCAGTTCAGGATTCTTATCCATCTGATCTTATCAGGGTGGTAAATCTGGTCTTTGATCTTTTGTCAATAACGCACAAAGTTGGAGGCAGCTGCCACCACCCAGCTTAGCCATGCAGTCATCAGGGTCTCATAAAACATTTATGAAACCTGTCATAAACCAGCCTGATAAGGAACAGGACATCAGGTTTCAGGAGTCAGCAGCTTCTTGGGGAAGGCCTTCCCTCTAACTCCAAAGCTCCTTTGTTCAAATAGCAAACACAAGCCCCTGATTGCACCCTGCCATAAATGCTGGGAGCAGGGAATTTTCACCAGCCCTGGTGCCTGCTGAATTCTACTGGCAGGTATTGGCCTTCATCATCTGCCTTTCCCACTTGCCAGTCCTAGGGGAGGAGGGAGAATAGGGGAGGAGGAGAGGAACTGAATAAAATTATAACTGAGGAAGGAAAAAATAGAAGAAAATTTTAGCTGAAATAATAAAACCCACATTCTGTTCCCACCTTCCCCAGTTACTGCAACTATGACTCATGTTGCAGTCTCTGCTTCTTCCTTACTTCCTTTATAAGAAAATCAAATTGATCTGCCTTATATCTTCTCTGGGCTCCTTGACATTTTTTCCCAGAAGACTAAATCCCTAATAGAAAATGAGGTGCCTCTCTGAGACACCCAGACCTCAAGAACAGGGCCATGCTCCAATGCTGTGCAGTGATTTCTGCTTCCTTCAGCAGCACAGAGCACCTCTCAGCAGCATGGTGTCCACAGCTCCATGATCTCCCTGAGCTACAAGTTAAGGAGCTGTGCCACACTGGGGACCATTAGATCACTCATTGGGGTATTTCTTGTTCTTTGGAACAGATTTGGCCTTGGGGTGAAGTTGGAAAAGGAACCTGCAGCTAGGAGCAGGTATTGTGGTCCTTTTATACAGAGGATTAAAACCCTTGATTTTCTGAAAGCACAAGGAAGGTCAATGTCAAAGTATAGCCTATGTTTGCAACTCAAAGCCCTGGTTAGCAGCAAGAACAAATCCTTCTGCCATGAGGCCACGATTTTCATGCATATTCTGCCATCTTTGATTGTGGGGTTTTTTTTAAGTAAAGGCACAAACTAAAACATTAAATACTACTTAGAACTTAGAATCACAAAATAATATCTCATAGATCACCTGTCTTATATTTTCCTTTTACTTGCTTGTGTTTTTTTGTGATGATGTATTCACAATGTTGAGATACAAACCACTGTTTTTTTCTGGTGCCTCACTTCTTAGAAAGCTTAATTATATCTTAAAAGTATTTTAAATCATGCAAACTATACTGTACCATAACAAGATATATTTACAGCTATATATTTATTTTATAATCTCCATGAGATAAGCAGCTGTTATGTTTAATTGGTATTACTGTATTATTTACTAATCAAACTACTTAGGAGTTTAGTGGTGCAATCACAACTTCTCTAGCTGTTAATTTAGTCCTGTTTCAGTCACTAATAATAAGAATTGTTCAGTACTGACAAGAACTTGGTGTTGGAACAGTTCCAAATAGAGATAGATACAAAGATACCTTAATTGGGTAGGTGTTATCAGTTGCTTATAGTAATAAAGCACTAATTCAACACTGGTGTATAACCACAAAGCAGCCGTAATAAATTTCAGATTTGGCAATAAAATACTACTATATAGCTTGATTAGGTGATAAAATAGCAGTTACATTTTAGAAATATATCAAAAATATAAAATGCTTGTTATCCTGAGCATTTCTTTGCAGGCAGCCTCTTGGCTGAAGGTTCCAGGGCTACCAGGGAGCACTTTGTATTTTCCCATCAGCAGCGACGGTGACTGAGTGAAGCAATTGGTTGTGTTGGGTCGCCTGTGCCCCAGGCAATTTAGGCAACCCAGTTCTCTTTCTCGCTTCACTGCAAGCAAACACAGGGCAGAAGAATCTCTGCTTGCTGCAGTCAGTCGCAATTAGTCAGTTGATTGATCAACCACCGCCACTGTTTGGTACCTCTGATTGTGTGAACTTGCTCTGCTCCCGTTTCAGGTTATGTTACTCTACGGAAATATAGAGGTGTTTTAAGTGTTGGCATTTCATGTAACACCACTCAGAGGAATATGAGCAATGCACTTATTCTGTTGTGTGGCAGTTTACAGAAAATGCAACAGCACGGGTGTCATTTTGTGCGCACTACTGCCCAAACCCTGCGTGGGTGGCCTTTTAGTGAGCCTCGGCACTGAAGGTGACTGTAGGTCATGAAATTGCTGTTCCAGGGCTTGCTCTTTGAAAGGATTTGAATCAGCTAAAGTAATGAGAAGGACAGGAACCTCCTGCTCCCAACTACACAACTCCAACCAGGGACCTCCACAGGAGAGATAATTAAGATGTGGGAATACAACATCATATTAAACTACCTGCACGAAAAATTCTGTGTACCTGAGTGACAACACATACAGAAAGATCTGCACACAGAGCAAGAGGTTTGGAAAACTTAATTTAAATAGGTCCAAATCCTGGACAGGACACGCCTGCAGCTTGTCTTCTGGCCATGAGACAAAGGGTGGTGCTGACAGTGCTAGGTCTGCAGAGCTGCCCAGAGGGCTGCACCCTACAGCAGGCACAAGAGGCATCCTGCATGAGCCTGTGCAGCCACAGCATGGGTGTCTGCTGCACTATGGCTTGGGACTTCTGGAAAACGAAAGTGCTGTGTGACTAAGGGTTTATATGGGTCCTATAAATCAGACAACTGGAGACTGCTGTCTGTTCTTCATTTCTCTGCTCTTTTCAGCTCTTCTTTCCATCCCCATTCTAAAAAAAACTGCTACCAAATTTAACCCTTATGCTTTCCTCTTTTTCTTTTACTCTCTTCCTAACTTTTCCATTTCTATACCTCTCATTTGTGTTCTTCTGTGCTATGCCCTCTGCTAACAAAAGTCATCAGTTGCATCATCTCCTCACAGATCTGTATCAAGGGAAGAGCAAACCTGCTCTCCCTACACCCTCAGATGTCCAGCACAGTATAAATCATCTTCTAGCCTTCAGGAAGACCCCAAAACCACAATCCACAGAGAGTGCATAGCAGTCAACACCTTTGGTGCACACTAATACCCTCATCCCACTCATCAAGAAGCTCTTTCTTCAAGATCTAAAGACAGCTCCAGGGACAGCTTGGAGTAAGGTTTTGTACCCTTTGTGTCCTCACTGGACACATGCTGCCTTTTCTTAGGCACCAGAGAAGCCATAGAGCAGAGCTGCTGGAAGTGAGCTTTGTTCTTGCATTCATAAAACAACTCCTAATTGCCCTAAACTGTTCTTTCCTGGGCACACAGTGCCTTGATTCCTTATTGACTGCACAAAAATAGCCCTTTGCTGAACATATCTATTTTATACCTTAAAGATTACTGCCTGTGATGTAGTTGGTAAAATAGAATAGAACTACAAGTAAATTATGATCTTTATCCCTAATGAATAAAATTTGCTCACTGCAAATTCCTGAATAAGGCTGAAGAAGACTACAGATACATGCAACCAAAGTAATTCAGTCCCCAAAATTTCAAAGGATTTTGGGAGTATGCACCCAGAGAGCTGGCTGAAAGTGATGAAAAGACTTTTGTCAATAGTATGCAGCCTTCCTTGTCCCATCAGTTTCAAGTTCCTGCCCAGAAGTGTCATTTCTGCAAAGTGCAGAGATTTGAACTTGCAAGCCAACAGGGGAGGCTCAAAATTATACTGTTCTTCCACATGTGCCAGAAAGAAATCAATACAGCCCTTTCCTGGTCCCATGAAAGTCACACCTTTCCATATTTTGAAGAAAGGATTCCATCCTGATTGCAGCACACTTTTCTGCAAGAGCTTATCCTCCTGAACTAGAGAAACTTCATTGATCTGTCTCCCATGTAACATGGCTGGTGCCATTCCGTAGAATTGGTGCACAGGATTTTAATGAGTTTCTGGTACTGAAAAGAAGGAACCATTTTCTTCATTTATGCCCTCTTACTTTCCCAAGTGACTACATGATCATGCACTTATTGTAGACTCACAGACCAGAGGATGATTTGGTTTGGAAGGAATCTTTGAAGTGTATTTTCAGCAGCAAGGCTACTGGGTTTGAATTCCTAATCCAAATTCTTTATGGATTTTTTAATATGACACTCATGAGTTTGGAAGCAGATGCCTACCCTGAGAGTCACCAACCAGAAACAACACACAGGATTCAGCAAGTTACTGGCTAATCAAAATGTTTGACAAAATGGTTCTGATTTCTCTTTGTTTTAAATTATCTACTACTTAGGAGAGCATGAATAGAACAACACTTAAATTCTTGAATTAATTCAAGCTTGAATGAATTTCTTGCTGAAGTTCAAGGCTTCAGGAAGTCATAAAAGACTCAGGAAGAACTTCCAGAGATCAGAAAAAAAAAAAATTAAAAATTACTTAAAGACCTGCATGAGAAATCTTTTCTGTGTGCGGGAATCTTGTAAGATTTGGGGCCTTGGGGATTTCTTGCATTTGGCACATTTCACTGAAGGCAGGGCCTCTCCTTGCACCATCCCCGGTAACCTGACTGCTTTTCGGTCCTGAATCCACGTTCTTGCAGATACCACATCCACATGACCTCATTATCACCCAAGGGAAATTCACCTGGCTGCTTCCTCCTCACCCTGTGTCCCTGGGGCTGCCCGCTCCCCTGGGCCGATGGAAGCAGGAGTTGCTCCCTTTTCCCAAGCAGTACAGATGCGCGGCCGTGCGAGGCTCCGTATCGCGGGGCTCTGAAGCAGGGCCAGCTGGCTGCCTGTCAGCACGCAGTCCAAACACCGGCCAAGGCTGTGCTGGCTGCCATAAACCCCTTCAGGGCTGCAAAACAGGTCAGAGATCTCAGAGTACGGCTCAACTTGGAGAATGATTAACAGCAGGGTGGCAAAAGTCCCTGAGGCTTTGGCCGGCTCTGTGTGTGTGCAGGCACACATGAGCCTACGCCAATGGGAAAGTTTATCTGTCCTAAACCCAGAAAACTCATTGCAGGGGCAAAGCCTCTCTCCTGGTGGGCTGTTTACTCAGTCCTTACTATGGCCCATTTTAAACCAAGAGCAGAAATAATCACAAGGGACAGGTTTAGTCTTCCTATAACTTCTGTAATGAAAATATGGAAGACCATGCTCCAGTCTCTGGTTCATGGGCATAAATCTGAAAATGCAGACAAATGTAGTTTTCTTTCAGACACCCAGAGAGAAAAATCTGCAAAACTGACCTGAAGAGATAGAATATAATCATGAGTGTTTTGTTCTGTGCCAGTGAATGTCCTTCAACTCAGCAGTGCTGTTGAAGTGCTACTTTCCAAAGCAAAATAACTTCAAAATTACCTGTGTATCCTGTGCAAATTTCCCCCTTCTTTTTAATTTTTACTTGTTATTTTTAGCGTCGTAGACTGTAGAATTTTTTACTTTTGTTTTGCAAAGTACCTTATCATAATTTTTGAAAAATAGTTGTTTTAAGAAAATCCAACTTTGCTATGCAAGCAGGTTACTCCTGGCATATAAAGTCGTGTGTGTATATGTATTTATATACTCATGTAATGGATCGATAATGGTTTGTAAATGTGTCCTACTGTTAGATGGACAACTGGTTTTATGAAGAATAACACTGGTCATACTTTGGTTGAGGGGACTAAGAGGACCCAGCAAAAGGACAATGCTGTTATTCATGATGAGCTCTCTTCTGAAACTTTTTGCAGTAGAAATTTTCCAAACATGGTGATGGCAGACAGTCTGCAAGTCACAGCAGACACCTGCTGCCAGCCTAAAGCACCTGAAACAGCCAGAAAAAGGGCAGCGAGCCCTGCAAGGGACAGGGAGCTCTGTGAGGAATGCCAGATCAGGTCCCTTGTAATCAAGGGCCGTTTCCTTTCTTTGTCAGGATCTTGACAGGCAATCTGATTTTAGCATGAGTTTCCTCTATCCCAAGCCAGTGTCAATAGAAAAGCAAATGGATCAAATGTGAATGGAGACCACAGAACTCATGGGTAATAGCAGATAACACTCCTTGACCTTCCCACTCATAAAGTTGCATTACTTCCTCCTCCACAATGAAGATTATTTTTTATGTAGTATTTACATTAGTTTATATGGCTACATCCTCAAAACCTTGTATGGTCTATGTAAGGTCCTGCCAGAGGCCAGGTGTGGGTTTGCAAAGGCAGTGGGAGCTGTGGCCTCCAGCTAACACAACCAGCTCTGTGCTCAGGACAGAGACTGGAAGGCTGCAAGGAAAAGAAATGCCCAGTTCTTAGACAATGATTGCAGACTTGGGTGAATTCAGCTCTGGGAAAGACCACTTCATTTAGCTTAACACGGCGAGTGAGGGGAGCAGAAAAGCAGCTGAACCCAATTTCAGCACCAGAATATCTTATGCACATTGTTAAAGTCTTCTTTTGTGTGCATATGAAAGAGGATGATCAGAGCTGAAGGAGCAGTCACTGGAATTAGGACTCCAGCTTTCCAGGTGCTTACACCAGCTGATGAAAAACAATGCTTCTGAAAACAAGGGCTGATGGTGTAACACTGGAAGGAAAAACATGCTTTCCAAATGAATTTCTTTTTATTCTGTGCTCATCTGTTGCAGGAATATCAGGAAATCTCTTTATTCTGGAGAAATAAATTAAACACTGTATAAGTTTCCCCTTTTAAATAACCATTCTACTAGGGACCTGATTTCTTTTAACTCTGCTGACCAGTTTATCTCTGAGGAGATAAATGGTTTCATTTGCTTTATGCTGTTACTTAGATTAATTAGCTAGTGTTTACATGGCTCACTAAAATATGTAGAGCTCTATAAATGTTCATACCCTTCAAATAAAAATGGCTCTGGGATCTTCCTGAAGTCTAGGTTTTAAACCTTGCAGTATCTGATGCTAGGGAGCTGTGAGTAACAGCCTCTTCCTTCCTTCCCCAGCACTGCTTGTGTTTTCCTTTGCTGCCTGTATTTCACATTTTTCAGCCTCTTCTTAGCAACACATTTTCAAGGCAACAGTGCCTACATTTTTGTCACTAAGCCTCAATATTCATCACATAGAGACACAACCACACAGTTTTGGGTTTAGCTGATCTCAGTGTCGTGGTGCTCCTCCTGCAAATGCAGTCTCATCTGCAGTACAGCTGGGCTCTGCCTAGAGCAGATGTCTGCAACAGGTCAGAAAAGTCACTCCTATGGTACCAGAAGATTTTTACTTTTTATATTTTTTTCACATATTTGTAGCTCGGTAGACTATTATTGTATAGCTATATAGTTTCTCAAGCTAACTCCAGCATTTTGTTAGACAAACACATTTCTGGAATCCTATTCTAATCTTGCTTCTTCTGTGAACCAAGGCCATGTCACTTTTCCATGTATTTAGACACAAACAGTGTGGGGCTAGAAGCAAGGTGGGAGGCTTCAGCACGGGGCCAAACCAAGAGGGGAATTACTTCATTGACTGTACTTCTAACTGGGCATCAGTTATGATAATGTGCTAAACTTATGAAAGTTCCAAAGCTCTTTATCATGGGGGCATTCTGCCACAAAAGCACCTGAAGGACCTTCAGTAAATGATAACTGCTTTTTCATTATTTTAATCTTGTTTGGATTGCGATTTTAGGGCTGAAAAAGCATCACCTAAAGAAGGCTCTTTTCCCTCTAAAATGCTCAGGTGACCTAGAACTGTATTTTTCAATCTTCTCCCTTCTTATGAACACTGATTACCTGCACAGCAGACAATACAGACCTCTCCTGGCAAGATGCAGATGTGGATTGAAATGTGTTGAGGCAGGGACTGGACTCACTTCTCCATCCTCAGGGTGTGTGCTAGCCACAGAGCTGGGCAGGAAAACTCAGGGAAAGTATTAGAGGAAGGGGCTGTGAGGGCTTTACCTGTAGTTCATTCATTCTGGTGTCACCAGCACATGGGGTCTGCAAAACCACCCTGAGCAGCAGATGTCACCTCTAGCTCTAGGAGGGTAAAAAGGGGCTATAATTTGTGTCAGTTTTTTAGCTATATGTTTCAGTGATGGATATTAAAGATGAAGGTCACTGTTCCAAGGACTGTGCTAAGAGTTTAGGGGGAGCTGATGTTAGCATCCAGGCTGCCCCATTACCTGAACAGTGACACCAGACCCCACATATCTGGAGACTTTTCTATGTATAACCCAGACCCACCGTGAATTTAAGACAAACACTTAAATGTTGCATGGTCCTGTACCTGTCAGCACAGACTCTTTGCATTTCATTGCACACAGCTGGATACTGCAGAGTGGCTTAGCTCTTTGGCTCAAGCTGTGACCATTGCTTGGTTCAAGGGAGACCCAGAAGTGGGGTTGTTACTCTAGGGATATGTCCAGCCCTTCCAACATTTCAGACATCTCCCTCCAGGGATTCAGCAGGCATTGTCCTGGGTTCAGTACAGAGAACTTTGCACTTGTTATCAGCTGTTTGAGAACGTTGTGTTTCTGTAGGTCTGAGAATTTGCTCAGTCTCTGGGGCTGCAGGTTTTCCACCTTCCACACTCTGGCCCCCATTGTATCTATTTGCTCTGAATCCGCCTCAGTGGGATACAAACACCTCCAAAGATTTCCCTTGAGCTTAGTGATTGGCATATGTTGGACTTACTTAGCATTTACACAGTGCTATTGACAGGTGACAAGGCATATTACTTTATGGCTGGAAAGATATGGAGAAAGCTGACAAAGGTGAACAAAGGTACAGAAAGGCTTCTGTGTGCAGGAAAAAAAACAGGTAGAGAGAACTCTTTAGCCCCCCAAAAGACAGGAAGTTATTCTGGCAGGTTATAAATCACAGACAACAGGAAGAAGGTGAAGAAACCACCCATCAGCCTTTTCTAACATAGGAGCAACTCACAGAAAACCAGCAGGCTGCAATTTCAAGAAAAACAAAATGAGATTTATTTTTATAGAGTACAGAATGTATGGAGTTGCACAGTATTTAGATCTGTGATGTTCCCTGTGAGAGGACTTAATGGATGTAAGGTAAATGTGCATGGGTTAACATATGTTTTGAACATCTTCAAGGACGTGAAATCCACTGAGGTGTTTTAGGTCCCTAAGCCATAGATCACTGTGGAATAGAACAGATATTTTTTTTAATTTCTCAGTATACTTGCTTGGTGCTTCTATTTCCCCTTGAACCATTTCTGTTGTTTTTTTCTGCTGGAGATGGGCTTCAACACAACTTCAGCAAGACTAAAATAGCCTCCTTCTCTCTTCAGCCATCTGCTGGGGACAGGGTGCTGGGCTGGCTTGGTACAGCTGCTCCTATGACCTCACCATCAGCCTTGTGCCATCCTAGTTTAGTGACTAGCAGTGCTCTTCCAAATACTTTGAGAACTGCTCCAGAGCTGGATCAGGTAACTCCCATCAAAGTCCAGCTGCTGGATTTACACACAGCTAATTGCAAATAACACACAGTTGAACAGGGTACTGAGATGCATTCTTGGAGCTGCTCTGCTGCCAAGGGCCTGGCAGTGCTCCTTGAACTCAGGGATGCTGAGGATTAGGAGGAGGAATGCAACCCCATCAACCTACCCTTCTACTTCCTCACCTCAGGAAAACAAAGGCTGAGTTTCTGACTATGCCATTTCATCTTTGCCACTTGATCACCTGTTTTTCCCTTTCCTCATTTTCCCCTTTCCTTCCCATTTCCCCTGAAAGCAAACAAGTCCTTACAACACCACCAAAATGTCAGCAACACTTTAGCATTTTACCCTCACTGCAGCCTCTGAGCACAAAACTCCCAATCATTAAAGCCACTTGAGCCTGGTCCCTGGTCCTGGCTCCGCAGTCCCACTGTTTAATACAAGTGATCAGACATAATCACTGTGGTGCCCAAGCAGCACCAGCACAGCTTCCAGAGCTGCACAGCAAGCAGTGGCAAACCAGTGTAGCAAAAGCAAGAATGGATGCTCCTGCTAAAAATGGGGCTTGAGACAGCAGCTACAGCTCAGTGGGGACCATTGGAGGCTGACTACACCACGGAGAGCTGGGCAGGAGGATGAGACATAAGAAGGAGATGATATGTATTGTGTGCTGGGTGACCAAGAAGGATGAGGCCAGAGCAGAGGTTGCCATGGTAATGCAGTTTAGGGGGGCCCTGGCTGCAGTTGGTCCCTCAGCATGAGAAGGTGCCTCAGCACCAAGGCTGAATGCTTTGACTGGAACATGGTGGGCACAGACATGCTGAGCTGGACAGAGACCAGATCTTTTATTTGAAGAGGTGTAAGAGCCCTTCAGTGGTAGTACAGGGGACAGCCTCGCCAGTATAACAACTCTCATTCATTCACTTGGGCATCATATCTCAGGAGCAGTGAGACACAGCTGTGGAGCTGGGTTTGCACCCTTAGGTTTTGCTATTGTTTGCAATGCTGACCTCCCAGCAGCACTCATGCCCTGTCCAGCAGAGCCATCAGCAGCATTGCCTTGCTGCAGGGTGACACTTGCTGCTTTCTGTTCCTCTGGATCAGTGTGCTGTGTTTCACCCTGACTGAGCTGGGTTTAACCCCTCAAAGGAGGCAAAGCAGTTGTGGGACAGGTTTGGAGCTGCTTCAGGAGCTGTGCTCAGCCCTGTGCCTCCCACAGCCCTCTTGCCTATAAGACTTGCCTTATGACTTACTCCAGCATCAGTGGCAATAAGCCTGGCTCCAGCTCTGCTTTTGTCTGGAGGGTTCACAGGAGTTCTCACTTGTGCTGGTTCCTCGATGTCTGACAAGCCATGAGCTCAGCTACAGCTGTTTGCTCAGAAAAGTTGCTGAAAAGGGTCCTTGTCTCTGTCTGGCTATATGCACTTTCATGACATTTATACAGACAATTTTCTTTGAAAGCTCTGTCCCTCTGCCAGGTCAGACTGAACTCAGCCAACATTTTACACTCAACATGGAGGGGACATTGCCAGCTCAACCTCTCTGTGTGCTCAGTCCAAAGAAGGAAATAAGTAGTTACCAACAATTAACTTCCCATCTTGGAGGGAACGTGAAGAAAAGCCCAATATGGGTCTGCTCCAATAAGGTATCAATCCATGGTGTCATTTATAGGACAATGGGTAACAGTTTTAAGTTAAAAGAGGGAGATTCAGGCCAGATAAAAGGAAGAAATTCTTAACTGTGAGGGTGGTGAGGCACTGGAAAAAGTGACAGGGATGGAGATGTCACAAACTCCAGTGGCTCCTGTGCAGAGGGCCCTGACCTCAGTGCTCACACCCAGCATGGGGCACAGCGAGGCTTTGCTGCAGAGCAACTTACTTTTGAAAATAACACACTTTCCCCAGCATAGTGATGACTCCAGGGAAACTGTAGAATCCATATGTGTGTCAACCGCAGGCCCTTGAAAAACAGGTGAGACAAAGTTCTGTCAGAAGGCAGACAAGCCATTCTATCCAAGCAGACAAATTACACCAATTAATCTACTTCAGCCTATTGTTCTTGATCTCTGATTGATAAAAAGCAAAAATTTTCACATTTTATTTTTCTTTTCTGATAAAGAGACATAAAAATATCTGACACCACCTCTTTCTGCTTGACTTTGACTTCGACTTCAGGAAATCACGATCATGCTGGGAACTTCTATATTAATTCAGCTTTATCAGTGCTTGGAAACCAAATGCCCTGAGGCATTAAAAATGCCATCATTGGGCAGGCTAAATAGGTAAACATGTATTCATGAACCAGAGAGCTGGCAGGATGCATTGGGTAGAAAAGTCTTTAAGGGAGATTCTCCTTAATAAAAGACAATTATAACAATATGTGACCATAGCAACAGCAAAGCTGCATGCAGAATGGAAGAGGCAAATATTCCCTTTAGCAGATGGATGTCTCTTCTGCCTCCCAATGAAATTATGTGCTGAAAGGCTAACATCAAAGATTTGTTCAGAAAATTGTTATCTCCAAATGTTTTGTGCATACACCACTCCCCTGAGCCTCAGGAAAACCTTTTTTTTTTTATTATTTTACAGTGCAAATGCTGTTTCATGGGATGGGTTTGGATTCGTTTTTAGAGAGCAAACCTGGGAAATCTACAGAACAGCAACGTTCTCTCCTGCTGGATCTCCTTTGGCAGTAATGCTGGATCTCACCACCATCCCTGAGCTGATCCCTGCATTTCACTCCTTCAAGTAGCTTGGCACCTCTAAGCTGGTGTAAAAAGAGGGAGGTTATGAAAACAAGGAAACAGAATTATTTGAGAAATAAACAAACAGCTGCCTGTATTTCTCCATGCTGCATTTGTTCTTCTTGGAGTGACAGAGGGCACAGGAGTTTCCCTTCCCTCTAAGAAGCAGAGCCACCAAGCAGAAAAAAACCATCCCACTGGCAAAATGAGGTCCTGACAGCCTTTAATTTTAGTATTTACTCTTCCCTTTCGATTCCCTGCATGAAGTATTTCCAGGTGACCCTGTGTGAGTCAATAAATAATATATCATCCCCAGGTGAAAAAAACCTGGCTACGTCAAAGGCGCCTCTCAGTCTGAGGCTGGCTGTAGTTTATCTCTTACCTTCAACGGGCAGTTTAGAAACATTACGACAATCAGATAACCAGAAATGAATAAGCACTTCGATGGTTCAGTATCTCACTCCACAAGTGACAATAAAAAGCCCATAACTTTTCCAGTGGCACATTTGTGTGTGCAGCAGGCAGGGGAGGCAGAGTGGCAGGGGCTGCTGAAGCCAGAGGTGTGGTATGCACTGCCCACCCACGGGTCACACATCTGCTGCTTAAAGAAGAACCCACAAGGACAGGTCTCCACAAAATGTGTAGGTCTCCCCTGTAGAGCTGCAGACCATGCCTCTACACAGCCTAAAGCTGTTTCTCCTGGGAGCTCATTAGACTGCAGAGAAAAAAGGCTCCCTTGCTCTTACCCTTTTGCAGGTAGAAAAAAATGGGGGTGATGTACAGGTGTGTCAGGACAAGGTTAGAATCCACAATTTGTGAGCCCTTCCCCACGTCCTGAGCTTGGCCCTCCACTTGATCAGCCAGACTTCCAATGGGATGTACAGCAGAAGATTTATAAAACCTATGGGAAAATGAGGCATGTCTGTTTCTAAAGGAAATGGGAGGTACTGAGGCACAATAGGCTGCATCCCTGATAAAAACAATGGAGCAGATCTGCAGCAGCTCTGCCGGTGGTGACTTTAATTTGCCTCTGAGTGCAAATGTGCCGCATACAGACAGCAAGATGGGAAGCAGAGGGGATGGAAATCTTAGTACTCCCCAAGAAGTCTTCCCCAGAATTGTGCAGGATGTGACTTCAGACAATTTTTCCATGGTGGGAACTTCGTTAACACCTTTTGTGTGCATTATTGCTAATTCTGTGCTAATCCTCCACCGAAGGAATCATTGAGCATGTTCTGCAAGCACAGACACTACTTTCCAAGGTTTTTCCAGATTTCCAACCCTTTTCAGGCTTGAGGGAGTAGGAGAGGTTAGTAAGTGCTTGGGAGGCAGTGGGGACGGGATTTTGCACACCCGGGGAGGATGGAGCACGCAGCTATGCAGGGCTTGCTTGCCCTCCCGGGGAAAGCCACGGCACCGCAAAGCGTGTCCGGGCGGGCTCAGCCGTGCTCCGCCGAGCGGGAGGTGCCGAGGGGACCGGGAGGTGACACCGGGCAGCGGCAGGAGCCGCCGTGTCCCATCAGGTGGCGCTGCGACACCGAGCGAAACCTGCCCGGGGCCGGGCGACACCGCGCTCCCACCGAAGGGGCGGCAGCTCCCGCATCGCCTTTATCTGTGGATAATGCAAAGCCTCAGCTGATACTGGGGGCGTACAGGACTTCTTAGGGACCCCCAGTTGTTTACCCAGCTGGGTGGTGGGGATGGGAGCTGACTGTGGCCATCGCATGCTTGAGGGACACCCAGAGCAGCCAAGGTGCTGTGGAAGGGCCGGGGTGTCCAGGACATCGTGGTTACAATTTGCCAAAAGGGAAAAGAGTGAGGAAGACAAGGGGAAGAAAAGGAATTAGGAAAATATTACCATAAGGGGAGGGCAGAAAATGTTTCCTGAAGTCACGGGCTGGGGCGAGGGCTAGGTGGGCACGGGAAAGATACAGGAAGGGCAAGAGCTGGAATTGTTGAAGAGGGATTTCCTAAGGCATGGGGGCGAAGCGAGTGGCTGTTGTTGGAAGTTTATCCCTCCTCTTCCACCCAAAAACTTTATGCTCTGTAATACTTCCTCAGCAAAACAAAGTGCCAGGCCATTGGTATAGTCTAAAAGGGTTGAGATACTCTTCTCCTCCCTGGGACACAGGTGCCCATGCACCCATCTAGGCTGCACCAGCACAAAATCAGACCAACACAACTGCAAGTGGGAGTGATTGAGAGCACCCGTTTTTCATTCTCAGGGACTGAGAGTCTTTTCCTTTAAAATTGTAAAACCTTGTTGAAGAGAAGGCACATAGATGTTACAATCTGTCTTTCTGCCAGTGCTGAATCATTCTTAGTGAACATTCTTAGAGTTTTATTTAGTTACATTTTATATGGCAAATCAATTCACTAATCCATCTTCCAGAAAGCTCAGCGGATATAGAGCTTAAGCTCTCAAATGCATTTCTTGTCTTCTTTGAGATGATTTGGGCTAAAGTTTAAGCAAAACAAGAACAAAAAATAGTAGGCTCATAGGTCTCAGTCAGTGTGGACTTTCAATACTGGCAATAGACTGCCGCTGTTTAAGTTCAGTCTGGTGCAATAACTCCAGCTGACATAGAGCAATATCTCTAAAAACATTCAGCGTTACAAATGCAGCCAATAGGAGAAGGAACAATCAAAGAAATCAATCCTACTCTGACTGTCAGGTTTGTACTTCTTTGGGGACTTGCCTATTAGCATAGAGATTGCCCTTTCTGTAGTACATGATGTACTTTGAAAACTTTGAAAAGCCTGAGAGTAAGTGGACTTAAAATTGATACCCTGAGGAATCAGAATTGATGAGTGATGTGAGAAGTGAGAGCCTGGGACAGAGCCTTCCTGGACAAGCAGACCCAAGCTGATGATTTGAATGACTTACAGAAAGGATGAGGAGCTTGGCAGCTGCAGCAGGAGGGGATGTGCTGTAGGACTCTGCTCCTGGACCCACTCGGATTTGCTGATTAAAGCATGGGGTTACTCAAATGAGGAATGAAACAAGAAAGGGTTGATCCTTCCCTCTGAGGAATGGAGAGGAGGTTGCATGTGGGGTGGCATTTTCCAGGTGCTCTCAGTGTTCTCAGCAATGTCTGCTTTGTCATAGCAGAGGTCTTGTAGCACAGTGCTGTGTACAGCCCACTTCCTCCTCTCTCCCTTCCCTTTCCAGAGCATGTATGAGCAGTAATTCCTCTCTGCTGAAGCCCAGGAGACTCACACAAGCTTTCTTTGAGCTTG
This sequence comes from Peucedramus taeniatus, assembly GCA_013400575.1. NCBI lineage: Eukaryota > Metazoa > Chordata > Aves > Passeriformes > Fringillidae > Peucedramus > Peucedramus taeniatus. Next base: position 355,203 of record WBNO01007747.1, read on the forward strand.
TGTGTGGCTGACTGCGAGGATCTGTGGCCAACAAGCTGCTGCAGGACCCACAGGGACACCCCTGTGCCAGTGCCCTGCATCCCGACTGCTGTCTCCACACCATCTCCACTGGCTGATGGCAGAGATGTTGCTGGTGGCACAGGAATGTGGAGCACTGCCAGTGCTGGGTCCTGTTCCAGGTTTCAAGAAAGGAGTGTGCTGTGCTGGTTACAGGCTGTTCTTCATTTGCTTATCCCCTCCAAGGTAGCGTGACCCCTTCTGGCCCTGCTGTCTCCAGTCTGTCTGTCTCCTCAGGCCCTGCTCCTCCTCCCCCATACCTTTTACTCTTGAATGAACTTATTTCTGTTTGGCATTCGAGCAAAGATACTTCCTTTCCCTCCTTGCTTCTCTGTGCCAGTGGGAGAAGTATCAAAAGCAAAGGGCTCAGAGGCTTTCTGGCCTCTGGTCCATGGCACCCAGGAGCTGAAATAAACTATTGCTGAAAAAGTCCTGCTCTGACATTGCCCTGTGGAGGAAGTGGTGCCTTGTGAAGGTTGACTTAGAACAGAGACTTGATGGAGTTAAAGAATAAAGTAGGTATTTATTAGAAGGCTTTAATGGATATACTTGGGGCAGTATAAGAGCTTAGCTAGGGTTACACCCAAGATGAACTTAAAATGGTCACAAAATGGATGACTGGTCACGGGGTGTCTCACATTTATAAGTTCTGGTCCCTTTGCATATTGGAGTTAATTGTCCATTTAGAGCTTTAGTTTATGAAGTCCCATCCTTCTTGTTTTCCTCTCTTCAGTCCACCATTGTTCACGCTCTTGGGCCTGAGATTTGGATCATTTGTCCTTGGTCCCCAGCTAGAGAAGGAATTGTTTTGTCTACCTACTCTGTGAAGAGAGCTTACCATCCCTTAATATGAAGCTCAGAGCTACACACTAAAGCAGCACAGAATCTGAAAAATATAAAAGCTAAAACCTGGGGCATCAGAAGCAATGGGTCATTGTCCCCTAGAGATGGCCACTGTGGAGGGCAGGAGGTGCACAGGGCACAGCAGGCCCAGTGTTGGTGTAAAGCATTTGCAGAGAAGCTGGATCTGGAGAAGTCTCTGGAGAGCACATGAGATCTGAGAAAGCAGAGGCTGATACATTTCAAAAGCATTCATGTCATGTGATGGTGTTTTGAGACCAGAACCTCTGCTGTTATGTCCTGTGATGTGTAAAAAGTGATCTGCAGAAGATTTCCACCTAATTTAGTTCTCAGAAACAGCAGAAACACCACAATCCTTTTACTAACAAGGAGCTCAAGGCAGGCTACCCACATGGCAACACTCCATTCAAATCATGCCTACTTGGCAAAAATTGTAAAGCCTAACATACAGGTGGCACAACATGGGGCATGTTTTGAAGTGGTAGCTACAAGTCTGCTAGATAAGCTTGTGCCATCATGTTCCCTTTCTTTGATATCCACTAGCAACAGATCAGTAATAGCAATTATTTAAATCAAAAAACCTAACAATTTATGTTTTTAACCTAACAAATTATGTTTTATTAAGTAATCAAAAAAGCACATTTTCCCAAGCTGAGTCACCCTGGCATGACTCTCCCTCTGACTAACAAGGTTCTCAGGCCACAGTCCCTGCCTCAGCATCCCTGCTCCACTGATCTTTCTGCTGCCTTGCTCATTCCTGCTTTGTCCTCTGCCGGCTTTCATGTGTAGTGACAACTGAGGCGAGGACGAGGGAGTGATGCCTGCATTTAACACCGAACATTGTGTGCTTTGTGGAGGCTCTTATCAGCTGGATGAGCTGCATTTTCTGGGTGTGACTGAGAAAGAAACAATAGAAAGAAAATAAACCTAGTGCAAGCCTGTGTCTGGATTCTTCTGCAAATGCAGCACAGCCAAGGAGACAGGGCAGAGTGACACTGCTCCATCTGCATCAGTGCAATTTACTTATCTCCCTCCTGTTCAGTTATGGAGAGATGCTCCCCAGCTCAGCATAGTCCATTTAGGCAGGGCTTAGGAACTTTCCCCACTGTGTAGACATTTGTTGCAACTGAGGAGGTTATTTTTTGTCTAAATTTATCAGCTTTAACTCTGTGTTGACTTTTCCAGGGTAGGTATGAGATTCATGTGGACTTGGAACAGACTGAGCCAAAATGGCTCTGCTCCACTTGCAAGTATGAAATAAGGGGAACTACAATAGTTTTGAGCATTAGTGGCTTCAGAGGACCTGCCTCTGGGGAAATGTTTGCATTCCCTAGGGCTGCTGGCTGATATTTGGAGTTCTCATGATGCTTTTGAACCCTGTGACTCTTTGGCCAGCTTCTAGGCCTCAGTTTGCTCTTGCCCCCATCTCCTCCTCCTGACCCAAACCATTCTGTGACTTTATGATTCTAGGAAAGTGGCTCAGTGAGCACTTCTTCCAGCTCTCAATATCCAAGATGGGCGGTGCGTGGTGGCTGTGGAATACTGAAAAGGATTGAGAGGCACAGGAGGAACAGGAGTTTCCATAGACTCCTGTTTGTATAGACAGCCCTCAGGATGATGGCTGCTGACTTTGTCAGGAACCTGAATGTCCTTTACCTTGAGTGGATTTGGTACATGTTGTTTTTGCATAACAGTTTTTCCCCAATGACCTCTCAGGGTGTTTTCTTTCAGGCCTGAGTGTGGTGGGCTGAGTGCTCTTTAACAGGACCAGCTTTTTAAGGGACAAGATGTACTTTCAGCTAATTGCCTCTGTGCTCAGGTTCTCTCTTCATTTCCCAACTCCCCGAGCAGTGCCCTTATCAGGAGGGCAGAGGTTCTTGTTAGAGCTTTCAAGGAAATGATACAGAGAACAGACTGGCAGTTACCATCCATAGAGAACAATCTGTTTAAAGTAACATCACGAAAGGCCCAGATTACTAATTACACTTCATTAGTTGCTTGATATGAGTTTTCTGAAGAAGCAGCTTGTGTAAAGCTGCTGTTTATACCAAATGCACAGTGTGAGGCATTACTACAAATACAGTGCTATCAGATTAAATGTAAAGGTTGTCAGTGGCTACCAAAAATGTGGCCTTTTCTGAAGACAGATAAACCTTCTTATTATTTTCTACCATCTTTTTCCCCATGCAGTGGAAACATCAGTAGCAGTTAAAGATACAGGCACTGGGGCCTGCCTGAACTGGTGGAAAACCTTGACTGGTGAAAAGGAGATGGCTGGTTACTGAGTGTGCTAAATAAGCCCAGCATCTCATAAATAAATCTCTGTTCTTGTATGAATTAGCAGTATTTTCCATGTGAGCAAGAAGTGTACATCTTCCAATAGCCTGTCATGCAACCCCAGGGACACATCTTCATCTGCCTAAGGACTGGGAGTTATGGAAAGTCTGCGTCTAGCACCCTTCTCAGGTCTGTCTACCTGTGGAAAATCTTTGTATCTCTTTACCTGTTTACCTGTGGGGGCTGCATTCCCTGACTCCTTGTGCATCCCTTACCTTCTCCACGTGGGCTGATCCAGAGGGGCGACGGGAGGCAGCAGCATGTCCATAAGCATAAGGGTGGCTCTGGCTCATGAAACCTGGGAGAGCCTAATGGGATGTGTTCCCTGCCCCAAGGAGATGAGGTAGAAGGTGGTGTGGATGAAGAGCCCTACCAACAGCCCCTGAAAAGCCCAGCCCTTGCCCCTTGAAGGCTCTTCTCCATCATCAGCTCCCTCCAGTTTGTGCCCCAGCATGTCTCCCACACTGTCTCCTCCCTGCTGCCTGCAACAGAAATGGATTTATCTGCACAGCTCTGAGATTTCCAGAGCTACTGAGAAACCATTTCTTACAGAATAGGTGTGCTTATGAAAGTAAAACCATCACCTGAATCCCCAGGAGCTGACAGACACATGCACAATTTGAAGTCCACTGGCTTTTGCGTGATGTGCTCTGCACCTCCACAGAATCACAGACTCACAGACTCTGAGCTTATTTCTGAGCCCAGGAAGCTCAAGGGAGTATTTTCCATGGCATCATATTCTTGCAACAGCTACATGCACGCCCATCCTGGTCTTAGCTAATTCTCTTTCGTTCTGATGGTGAAAATGATTATTTAAAACACAGTTAAAAAAACCCTCTAAACAGATGAATGGAAGAGAAAGCCACCCATGACATCAGCAAAACAGATACTAATAGACAGATATCAAAGGGATACTGCCTTCAACTACACACTTGAAATACTCCTGACGTCAGTCTGGGGCACATTTTAGCCTCCTATGCTTTGCATTTAGGAAGCTGAAGTACATTATATATAATTGGTTCCACCTACATAGAATTTGTTGAGGATAAAAGCAACAAGATTGCAGGTTCTCACCATGTCTGTAGGCACAAGACAAATTCCTGACACCCCAGCAGCCATCCTGCGCCCACGGGGGAGCGCAGGCAGGAGCTGCCACAACTCCCAGCCACCACCTTCTGATCCTTCCCCACCTGAACTGCAGCCAGGGACAGATTTTGGGGTGTGCACAAGAGGGACCCCAGCCCCATAGCCACATACCATAGAGCAGATGGCGAGGGCAACATAATGTTTTACAGCAGCCTGTAGTGACAGGACAAGGGGAACTGGTTTTAAACTGAAAGAGGAGAGGTTTAGATTAGGTATCAAGAGGAAATTCTGTGCTGTGAGGGTGGTGAAGCACTGGTTCAGGTTGCCCAGAGAAGCTGTGGATGCCCCATTCCTGGAAGTGCTCATGGCCAGGCTGGATATGGCTTTGATCAGTTTGGTCTAGTGGGAGGTGTCTTGTCTGTAGCCTGTCCTGGACTAAGTGAGCTTTCAACCAACCCACTCTATGATCCTATCTACTTTCACTCACATTTTCAGCCCAGGAGCTGAGTGGGTGCTACCCTGAACACTACAGATTGCAAAAGAAGATAGTGATACTACTGCAAAGGGCTTTTCCTCACAGCTGTCCCAGTGCTGATGGCACTGACAGGCTGACCCAGCTGGGTGGCAGAAGGCATCTGCAGTGGACACAGGCCCAGGAAAGGAGCAAGCCCAGGCACCTGAGCACTTGGATCCCAGGTTCCTGTGGGACCTCAGCTGGCAGCATTAGCCACTGAAAAAATATGTTGAAGCCACATTCTGTGTGTGACTGCTGGCTTGATTGCTCTAACCAGAAAACAGGTTAATAGAAATAAATAGTAGTGCTACTGTATTTATAGCTGAACTAATGCAATCCCAACAGGCAGGTCAGGACCCCACAGGAGCTGGTGGGAGGAAGGACTCCAAGATGAGCTCAGTTGTTCGAGCATGGTGCTAATAATGCCAAGGTTGCAAGTTTGATCCCTCTATGGGCCATGCACTTTACATTAGGACTCAATGATCCTCGTGGGTGCCTTCCAACTCAGAATATTCTGTGATTCTGTGAAAGGGAGGCAGACAAGAGCATGTTGATAGTCAGGTGGACAGGAGTAACACAGCTGCTTGGCAAGAATCTTGTAGCAAAAGGCTTTGTCTGTCCACGAGCTCTGTCTGGCTTGCAAGAGCACACACCCCCCACCCCCCACCCCCCTTCCTAGATCAGGGCATGGATGCTTTTGCACCCCTCTGGCACCCTGTAAAATCTCCAGCCCTGATCCAGCAGCAAATTTGTGTAGCAAGAATTATCATCCCATTCTTGCTGTGCTGTCCATACCCCTCTCATGGGCAACATCAACGGGTTTCACAAAACCCTTTGTGTTTATCTCTTGACTTTTGAGAAGCAAACACTCAGTTCTCTGAGTCAATCCCACTGAAGTCATTCCCCTAGAGAGGCAGGGGGTGCTGAGGGGTGCTGTAGAGAGGCAGCATAAAGACTTCCTGTCTTCCAGCTGCTCCTCTGGATGTAGAAGGATACTCCACCTCTGAGGTCTCGTTTTAATGCACCTCTTCTCTCTTTCCTCTTGCCAGTTGCAGTTTTTTCCCAAGAAGAGCCTCTCCAAGCTCCCAACAGCGTTTCTTGGAGAAGGCACAAGCGAGGTGATTAAGGGAACCCAGCAAGCACGTGGACTGAGCAGACAGGCCCTAGTGCTTGAATGCTGTTTCTCCAAGTTATTCTGCAGTCCCCACCAGAAATAACCCCAAAGGCCCACGAGTGCCTGCAACAGCACCCACACCAGCAGAGCCAGCTGCTCCTTCCCTTCCCACTCCCCTTCCAAGCAGCAGCACATGGATGAGCACTCCTACACCCTTTATAGTCTTTAGTGTGGCACAGCAAACAGAGCAGGAGAACAAAGGACAGCCCTGAACCAGTCACTGAACTGGATAAACCTTTGCTCTGCAGGGATCTCACATCACAAATGATTCCAGGCTCTTGCAGACCTGCAGGAAAAGGCTCTGTGTGTGATGTGCTGCTGCTCTGGTTCCTCACACACCCCAGCAGCTCCTGAGCTTCGCTGGAGGCAGCAGGTGGCACAGCTAGGTTGGGCCTTTGGAAATCAGGTCTTTTACCATTAGACTGTATCTAAAAGGAAGTTGGCCTATATCTGAGGACAGCAGGCAAAGGAGGGACAGACAAAATTACATTTGTGCTCAACCTGACCTACTAAATCAAATGAAATTACATTTGTGCTCAACCTGACCTACTAAATCAAACAGCCCAGTGTGAGTGTTGCAATGTAACATCTTTGCTTCCTATAAACTAGGATTTTTTTTTAAAAAAAGAGCATTTTGGAAACCCTCCTGTAGGTCTTACTGAATCTTTTACTTGTCTTAAAATAATGTGCTGTTTTAGGACCCAGGCTGGGTTTGGCTGTGTCCTTGGGGAAATTCTGGTTGATCCCCCAGAAGGGCAGGTTAGCACTGCCCTGTCTGCTGGGGACATGAACATTCTTGTCCAGATGAGAGCTTGGCTACTGAGTCCTGAGTAGCTGGGGCTCTGTAGAGCCCACAGGGGAGATGCCAAACAGATCCACCCATGGCTGTCCCCAGATGCCCAACACTGAGCTCCTCAGGGCTGCTGTGGCTGCAGGCAGCACCTCCTGCCCTCCCGCAGGGGCTCACGGCTGCATCGCCAGGTCTCTCATTCTCTAATTGCATCTCTCACATTACATACCTGAAATAAGAATGTTGCATGTGAGGTGAGAGGGATTCACTGAAAGGTCTGCTAAGTGACTGAGGCACTTGCAATGCAGACTTCCAGCATCTCTCCCTTTCTATTTCTCATCCCCCACATGGTGGCATAGACAGAGCAGGGAAACATCTCTAAAAACCAGTCTTGCCATCTGAGAGGGAGCTACATTGATCAAGTCAGCAGAAAATGCTGCAGAGAGCAAGGGACTTAGCGATGGAGGCCCTCTTCATATCCAAACCCAGGGGCTTTTCATCCATTCCACATCAAGCTCATCTCTGTTCAAGTTTCAGTGTCACAGTTAGGACTGCTTGCAAGCAGATTTTAGCATTTTCAGAGCAACCTGATTTCAGAGAGGCTCTAACTAATCTGGGAAAACACGGCTGGCACCTGCTGTGCTACCCATACACCCACTGCTCATTGCAGCTACATGTACACCCACTGCTCATCACAGCCCAGGGGCCTCTTCCCACTTTCTTTCTAGTATTACTACCTTGTATAATAGCATCATCTTTAGAATCTACCAGTCTGAAAAACATCCATTAATTATCCAAGAGACTGGCTAACCACATGGACCCGAGCCATTATGATGCCAGTGTGCCTCTCTGCTAGGGACACTCTCACCTTGCTGCCTGGAGATTTTCTAGAAGCACTTGCCAGAAGAACAGGTTAGAATTTCCAGAGTAAAAGAGGGGGATGGACTGTTTTGCTGACAGCAAGCAGCATGCAATCCTCAACTGCTTGGGGTGGGGGAAGAGCCCCATTCCCCACTCTCTGCTCATCAGGTGCCCCTCCTTGCCGCTGATAACTGTAGGCTGACAGATCACTTGGCTTTCCTTTGCCTTGTCAGACACACTGGGGCTTGCACCAGCACTGTCCCCAAAATGGCTGGGAGAGATCCTCAGAAATGGAGAGTGAGGATTTGTGACTGACATTCCAAGTCACTGCCTACTCCAGACAAGCAAACTGTGGCGGAGTGGGTGAATAATTCTTATTAAGTGGAAGGATATTCACAGCACAACCACAAAACCTTTTCCACGGGTGTATCATCAGCTCTAAAAATAAGCCACTGCCTACTCAAGTTCTTTCTTGCCTTTGATGACAGCTGAAATATTTGCGGGACTTCAATACCTGTGTCTAGCCTCAAAGCAGCCAGGGCTATTTAAGGGCTTAGACGGGCACCGACAGAAGTGCAAACGCTGCCGAGCTGGGTGGATTCGGCTCTGGCTTTGTGCAGAGCTGGAGCAGGGCAGCACAGCCTTAGGGCTGCCCCAGGGGGAGCGGGCTGCTCCCAGCCGAGGTATCTTATTTCAATTTCAAGGACATTGTCCACAGCAGAGGGCTTGGGCACCAAGCCAGTGGCAAACTCTGGGGTATTTGCTTATACCAAAAATATGCCCTAGTTTAGGATGTTTCTTAAGAGAGTTACACGCCAGGTAAGCACTGCAAAGCACATTGACCAGAACCAAGGCACTGATCCTGGGGTTAATACTTTCCTACCATCCGTGGAATTAAAACATCCTGCCATTACTTAACCCTGCCCCACCCCGGCCAGCCTCCTTGTGCCGAGCTTTGAGGGCCCCAAAAGGAAACTTCACTGTAGTGAAGGACTATAAATAGTTATGAAAAAAGAGGCCTGATGAGTGTTTTGATAGAGATATTGGAAAAATAATAATTTTAAAAATAGAAAATACAAACGAAGATGGAAAAAAAAAGAGATTCAGCCTGGAAAAATACATAGTCCCCTTGGTACGGGAGCAGTGCTGTTATAAAAACCTGAACTCTCTGAGAAGCTTGAGAGGGTAGTGGTGTGGAGGAAACATCCCTGGGATTTGGGCAAAGTCACTGACACTTGGCAGGGAGCTTTTTTTTTCATCTTCAGCTCTCAGAGCTGGTTTTCACTCCTCAAGAGTGAAAATACCTCAAGAAAACCTGTTATAAAAAGTTTAAAAGAGACAAGTAGTGGAAATAATTGTTTGGGTCTTCTCCTTTACCCATCCAACACCACACATGAGCCTTGGAGAAACGATGACTGTTCTGGTTTGAGAGCAACCCATGACAATGACCTTTGAGACTCCTGAGTCTGGCATGGGTTTGGCTCAGAAGTTGCTGGAGAAAGAGCACAGTTGGAAGGCTCTGGGTGAGGCACAAAAACCAAAAACTGGGGGAAAGCTTTTCCCCAGGATAGTCTCAGATGAGGGAATGTGCCTTGCAGCAAGGAGGAGTCACTGGGTGCAGAGGGTGAGAAGAGGATCCTGTGGAGCCCACTGGGGCAGCAGCTGGAACCCCAGCACATCTCTGGGGGCTGAGAGCACAAACCCACTCCTCTCTGAAGCTAAAGCGACCCATCTGCCTGTCTCATCACACTCCCGGGTTCAGCACCTCCTGCCAGCTGTATGCCACTGCTGGATTTCATTGTTGATGGTAAATGTCAGGTGAAGAAGTAAACGACTTCACCTCTAGTTCCTCAGCCTTCAAAGCTCTGGGAAATGTCCTTCTGCCCCAGGGCATTGCTGGCAGCAGAAGTGACATGGGGAGAGGGTCCTGAGCCCCTGGCAGTGCACAAGGGAACCACTGGCAAGGATGATGAACAGCCACACTCCCTTGGGTGTCCCAGCTAATCCAACCTCTTACTAGGAACAGGAATGCCAACTATCAGGGTTTTCATCCTAAATTCCATTTAGGGATTTTCGAAAGACAAGAGTGTGATCTAGAAAAGTGAGGATTTTCTAAAGAAAAGCAGTCACTTTTTCTTCCTCCAAGATCTCAGCAATAAATACAGTGTGCAGCCTTTGCAACATGGCCTGCCAAAAGGTTTACAGGGTTCCCCTCGAGATGGAAGCCAGGGATGGGGAGCAGAATGAAGCCCCCAGATTCCAAAGGGAAACGTTTAGTTATCCTGACCTGCTACATCATTTAGACACAAGTCTATGGGGCTGGACAGGATTCATTCAAGGGTACCGAGTGACCTGGCTCAAGTGTTCATCAAGCCACTTTCCATCAGAGGATAGGTTTAAATTAAATATTAGGAAGAAATTCTTTACTGTGAGAGTGGTGAAGCACTGGAACAGGTTGCCCCAGAGGATCTGGGGATGCTCCATCCTCAAAAGTGTTCAAGACCAGACTGGGTAAAGCTTGGAGGTAACTGGTGTAGTGGAAGGTGTCCCTACACATGGCAGGGAGACTAAAACTAGATGATGTTTATGGTGCCTTCCAACCCAACCCATTCTACAGTTCTGTGATTTACAGTCCTAGCTCAGTGGGGATGTTCCAGTTGACTGGAGGTCAGCAAATGTGATGCCCATCTATAAGAAGGGCTGGAAGAAGGATTCAGGGAACTACAGGCCTGTCAGCCTGACCTTGGTGCCAGAAAAGGTCATGGAGCAGGCTGAGTGACATCACGCAGCCCGTGCAGGACAATGAGGGCACCGCCCCCAGCCAGCATGGGTCTGTAAAAGGCAGGTTGTGCTCAATCCACCTGATCTTCTGTGACAAGGTGACAAGCTTAGTAGATGAGGGAGAGGCTGTGGATGTTGTCTGTCTGGACTTTAGTAAGGCATTTGATGCTGTTTCCCACAGCATTCTGGAGAAGCTGGAATGATGGTGGCTTGGATGTGTGCACAAAGGGCTGTTAAAGATAGGACTGATGTCCAACATCTTCATCCCACCTACAAATTGCAAAGTGCAGTTTGCTTGTCTCTGCTTGAATTAATACAAGGTAATTAGCACATCCCTTCAGTAACACTGCACAGGCACCAGCTGGAGGGAGAAATTACAGCTCGGGAGCTGTTTTCCCAAACAAGCCATGGCAGGCACACGGCTCAGGCTGGGGCTGGATTCCAGCCAAGCGAGGAAGCGGCACTACTGCCGTCGGCCGTGGGGAAATAACAAGTGCAATTTTCTGTAACCGTTTACAAAAACGATAGCAATACATTTTTTTTGTTTCAATAATTGATATGAGCCCTCTTGACTTTGCCAGAGACTGTTGGATGTGTGACAATCCAACTTAAAGCTTAAAGTGAATAGGTTTTGCCATGACTTTTTGTGATTATAACTGAATGTCACTTTATTTATTCATCAGGGGGAATTGGAAGGGGAGGGATACCACATTTTGAATTATCATTGGAGACAGAGGTGCTGACAACTGTGCCCAGGTTTTTAGTGCCTAATTAGCAGCATGCTGGAACTGCACCTCCTCTCATTACTCCTGATTACAGCCTCACTACATTTTGTAAAAAAATAGTGCTATGTTTATAAAACACTTCCCCCAGAGTTTGTGTCTGAGGGCTTTTGTGTTGCTGCCAAGCTGCTCACCTCCCCTGGGGGCACAAGAGCTCATATATTGACAAGGAAAAGGGAAGGGGGTGCTGAGGAGCCAGACCCCCCAAGGGGTTGGTGTAGCTGTGCTGGGGGAGCCACTGGAGCAGCAGCTGGAGAAGCAGCTGCCACCAAAGGCAGGACCAGCAGCATCCTCTGCTCAGCAAGTGTCTGGGAAAACTCCATTTCTCTTCATTGAAAACCAGTGTGTCAAACCAGACTTTGTTTTTTGGATGAATGGTTAACAACTTACTCCCTGTCACTTCTCAGGGGTCCGTCCTGCAATCACTCATTACTTGTGGACAGAAAACCAGAAATTCTCAGGGCTGCCACATGTTCTTGGCTAGGCAGAAATCATCCCTGCAAGCTTGGTTTGTTGTTGTAGAACTGAGGAGTGCTGGACTTGCTGTTAAATCCAGGAGCAGGAAGACAGCTGAGGGCAGGAAAGCTGTTGTAACACAGTTTTATCTCAGTGTTTCCTTCTTGCCTTATCTGGCAGCTGCTGGGTTTCAAGGGGATGCAGTGTGGTCAAACTGCCCTGTCCTTAGGCTGGGGGTGACAGCAGGGCAGCTGGAGCACTGCACCCCACTGTTGCCCCCCTCATGCCCCCAGCTCCACCACCATGGCTTAACCACAGCACCAGGAAAGCCCAGTGCATCTGTTGTGCAGGACAGGACATTAAAATGGCACTGCACTACATGCAGCTGAGAATGAGGAATCCTATGGCAAACAGTAATTGATGCCTCCCACCACAGATAATTATTGCTGTGGTTTACATTCTCCAGCATGTAGGGACCATGCCCCACTGGACTTAGGCTGTATAAACTGGTGGAAATAGCCTGACCCCCCTACAATTTCAGGGAAACACAGTAACTCACTGGGAGATAGAAATGGATAAGAGCAGTGCAAATTTAAAATTAGAAAATGAGAATTATTTCAGCAGATTATTAGCAGCAGACACAATACCTCAGATAATTTACAGGTGTTCCAAGGATAGTTTTTCTTAAGAAGATCATGAAGTGAAGTCATCTTTCCAATGCTTTTAGTTTACAAACTACTAAATCTTAAGCAGAGCCCTCATGTTACTCATAAATGGAGATGAAGAAAAAGGTATTGTGACATTGCTATGAAAATGAAGCTGACGTGGCTGCCCAAGCCCAAGTGCAGATAGAGATGAAGAGCAGACCTCCAACAGATCTTGGAACTGAAGTTTGTAGCTTTGTATGGTACAACAACAGCACTGCACAGGAGTTTCCAGGCTGAAAACAGAGCTAAGTGGCAATGTCCCCTCTGGCAATCAGCATTAGTCTCTGGTGAAGGTTGCCCCCATGTTACATGGACTGCCTGGAGCCTGTGAATCTGCGGCTCTCAAAAGGCAGAATTCACAAGTCACAATTAAATTCTGGGCTTGGGGGTTAGGTCTGAATCTGCAGCAGAAACATCCTCTGCTGAGCCCAGGCAGGGAGAGGCCAAGAACTTCCAGTCTGAATGCAAAGGAGCCAAGTCTCAGATCTATCCCAGAGGAGAGGGAAGAGAGTAAGAGGAGAGCAGGACTGGAGCTGGTGGGATGAGTTAGGCTGGGAGTTGAGGCTGAAGAAGGCAGAGGGAGGAACAGAAAGCAGAATTGTGAGGGTGCAGACATCTGCCCTGAGAGGCAGAGTTCAGAGATGGGGAGCAGGTCATATGAGACCTACACACAAAAAAATTTGGAGAGTCAGGGAGAGTGAGATGAGGGCAAACACAGGGAAGAAGAGATTAGTCATGTTGGGAGGAGGGAATCACTGGCTCAAAATGACCATATACAAGGTCACATGAAAATTCTGAAGGCAGAGGAACAGAAAGGTACTGAGCTGCAACAAGTAGCCTTGTAAGAAAGCCAGCAAGAGGCACCTTAAATGAGGAGACACTTACCACTTAGAGGTGTTCCCCAGGAGCAGCAGGATGACATTTATAGCTCTGTGATACTCTAGGGGTCACATTAAATAATAATAGGTCTTTGATTTTAAAACACAGAAGATGAGAGCCAGGCTATTCTCTGTTTTACACAGTGGGAGGATGATTGATCATCATCATAAATGGAAGAGGGAGAAGTTCAGACTTGCAAGGAGAAACTTTCACAGCAAGCACAGTCAAACAGTGACATATGCCCAGAGAGGCTGTACCATCTCTGCCTTGGGCATTTTCAAGACCAAAATGGACAAAGCCCTGAACAACCTGGCATGACCAGAGATGCTGTTTGAACACAGATTTGGGAAGGGAATAGCTCCTGCTCTTTCACTAACCAATTCTAATTCATCACAGTGAAAAGCAAACAAGAGGATGGCATTGAAAGACAATTCCAAAAACTTCCCATGGGCAGACATGAAAAAAGAAGGTTAAGTGGGAAACAATCTCCTCCAGCCTGGGGAGTCAGAAGATCACTCCAAGGTCACCTATTTTCTTCAAAAGTCTCTGTGAAACTCCCTTGCTATCTCATATGGGTTTTTTTAATACCAAAATCTTCAGAAGCTAACCATCCTATTTCTTGCTCTATGAGCTCAAACGAGTTTTCTATACATATCCAAAGTCTTCAGTTCTTCTAGATACTGATAAATTATCAGCACAATAAACCACCTCTGCTTCTCTCTATTGTCTTTCAGTGAAATCCAGAAAGCTCCACAGCTAAGCTTGCAAAGGCAGCAAAGGGAGGGAGGCAGTCTCAGTCCAGCCTCTTAGTGCATGAACGTTATCAGGCTTACCACATGTTTTGGCTGAAGCCACTGTATCTCATGGAGAACTTAAACAAGCACAGCAGACTCAAGATACTTATGTTGTCTGAAACCCTCATGACTACCCTGTAGTGCTCCTGAAATGTGGACTGCCCATAAACCCATCTGATGAGTGGGCAGGCAAGTGAATTGATCACTGTCTTCACTCTGCAGCTATTTCACCAAAAACTGGTGAATTACATTCCCACAAAACATTTCAGTTTTCACAAACCATCAATTTCTAACAAAATTTTCTTTGCTGGAAAATTCCTACCCAGTTATAGCTCTGAAGACACAAGAGCACAAATACAACAGGAGCAGACCCTCTTCTTATAGCAAAGGCCATACCCCACTAGCAGATTTTACTCTGGCCCTTGGTGGTTTGGTGACCTTCAATCCACCAAGACTCAGGGAGAGCTGGATGGGCTCTGAGGAAGCTGAGACACATTCTGTTGGTGCTCTGAAGACCAGGAACAGCACAGTGGATCTGAGCTAGCGTCCCACTGGAAGCTACAGGGCTCAGTGTGCTGGGGTGTTGTGTTTGCTGTGACAAGTGCTGCTTGGTAGGTGGCCCACTGCATGCCCAACAAGCTGGAACTCCTTCAATGCTCCCTTCTGCAGTCCCACTGTTTGCCCAAGCAAACTGCTGGATTTTATTTTGATGTGGAAAGAGAAACATGTTTCAACAGAACCAGATTCCCTTTTCTCAGGAAGCCGCTCTTGCAGCCCTGCTTTTAAAAGCATGTGTTACTGACACGAATGCAATTGCTTTTCCTCATAACAGCACTCTAAAGCAAAAAATCCCTAATACACCATTAGACATTGGCAAAATTCCTGATGACATCGAGTATTTAGTCCATATACAAGGCACTGCCTTGGCAGGACTGTTTAGGGTGTATGAATTCTGCAGCAGAGTGCAATGTCTGTCCTTCCACAGAACAGCCAGAGCCAGTCCTGGAGCCCAGGTCCCAGGGTATCCTGGTGGCACCACTGCTCTCCTCAGTCACAACCACAATGTTTCAGTCTGCCTTGCTCTTCAGCAATATGGGGCAACACTAATGGCTGTTTCTGTTATCCACAGTGGCCACTATTCCTCATGGTTTACCAATCCTAATGCAGCAACAGGAGCATCAGATTTAATTTTAATCTCAGGGCTCAGCAGAGGCATAGGGGTAGGCACATGTATACATCCAGCAACCAAAGAATGACTTACAAAAAAAAAAAATCCAAACCCTCCAGTCAGTTGGCCTTTCTGTAGCTTGGAATTGCACTTCATTAGTCAACATCATCCTCATCACCAATGTTTATTCAAGTATTTTAGGAAAGATATACAAACAGTTCCAAAGAATGGCATGTATATATTAAATAACTTTGTCATTTAGTTTATAACATATTCTAGCAGGGGGCTGTTCTTCTCAAATAGCTGTATGATAAAAACAAAAGAACTTCAGGTCAACAGTATAAGAAAACAGACTAAGCACAATTTTCCAAGGCTTATTAATTGAGTAGTGAAGATTTAAAATTCTATATGGGATAAGTAAGCTATTGCTGACATGTGAATGGAATAATTATAACTATGTTTGGCTGCATACTTGACTCAGTTTTAGGCTGAAACTTACTCACTTGAATTTATAAAAGCATCTAAATTTACTGCAAATGTTTTCTCCAAGCCCCAAATGGTATCTGAACGAGAAAGAATAGTTCAATTAACTGAGCACAGTAAAGTTATGAGCAAAGACTGCTTTCAAAAACCCCTTTAAAATTGAACTGCTTTTTCACACATAACGTGTGAAAGCTTTACTGTTGATGTTACTCTTCTTGTATGGATAGTATTAATCATCCATAAACACAAGCCTTTGCTCACACAGGTTTAAATGCACCACACTTAGGACTCCCCTAATGCTTTGACCACTGCTATTACTAGCTCCAGTGATTTTAAGAAAACAAGATTTTTTTAATGCAAAAATTTTTTCCATCACCAGGCACAAAATGGATTCTTTACCTTATGTAAAACTATGGAAAATTTCTATTAATAAACCAGGCCAAAATTGCCAACTCTGTACAAAAAGTTAAGCTTCCAACTCTGTATTAGGCATCCACATTGTAATGACCTTTCCAAAGACACTGGGATTATGTAGCTCCTTTTCATTTCAGGGGACTTTTACTGTTGACACTGAAAAAATATTCAGAAGACAAGCAGGATTTTAAATCATATTGAAACAATTAGTTTCAGGCACTTACATTTCAGCAGTTTTTGTTTTTAAATATGTAGCCTGATTCCCCATATAAAAGTAGGAGCTTGAAAACATCCACATTTAGATGCCACACTTTAAGCATTTGCATGTCTACATTCAGCTTACATTTGCATGAATATGTCAACGTTTTTTTAAATTCCTCCTCACACTTTAGGAGAAACATTCAAGAACTGACAGATTCGTGGAAAAAAACCCTCAAGTTGGCCATTAGCAAGAAGTCAGTGATTTACATATAATTATCTAGACATCCACAACAGAGCAATCAGCCAAATAAATGGAACACTAATGTGACAGCTGAATTCTGAATCCTTAATGTAATTTAAAAAATAACAGCAACAATGGGAAACCAGCCTTGATACAAGGAGACTTAGAACTTTAACTCACCAAATTTAATCATCTGTAAGAAAGATTCCAGTAAATCATTAATCACAAAACATCAAAATAATTTTCAATGAAAAAAACCTCAAGCCTCCAAAATTACTGTAGACCTTGCCTGCAGAATAGGAAAAATACTTCACTGCTTTTCATTTCACCAGAAAAGGTAAGTCATCTGCACTGAATCAGCATATCAGATGATGCTCAGAGAGAGATGTTGCTTTTTGAGGGTCCATATGCTCTCAGGGAGCACTTGAAAGGTTTGTTCTCTCAAGATATTCAAGGCCACAAACTTTCATCACTCCTTGCTTGCACATGAATCATGCCTTTTTTTTACATGATCTGTTTTCCTCATCAACAAAAATATTTAAAATACAGAACTCCTAATAAATTTAATGAGTAACTGGATTTTTGTAACCTTCCTGCATGTTGACCCCCACGATCTTACCCAAACCTTGAGGGAACTAAACGTGAAAACACAGTTCTGCTCTTAGTACTCAGGTAAACAGGCACAAAACATCAGGAAATGTTTTCTGTGCATGCCCAGCCAGGAATGGAAATTGGAGTCAGATCATGGTTCAATGAGATAATCTCCATGAGCAGATGCTAAAATGCCCCTCAGTTAAAACCACCAAACTGAGCAAGTTAGAACAAGATGTCTCAGCTATGAAAACCACTGAGCATATGCTAAGCCCTTGAAGCTGCTGTGCCTGTTGCACACAAGAGGAAGAGCAGGCAACCAGTTCAGGCAGCTTTCTATCCAGGCTTACCACTAATTTTGCAAGGAGTGTTTTATAAGATGGAATTTTTATTGCACTCCACGTAGGTGGCTGCAACACTAGAACACAGCAGGACAAGTGCCAGGCAGGCCAGACCTCCTGAGATGTGTGGCAGCTGTTTGAAGCACATTTTCTTGATGGAAAACACTGAAGGCTTACTCAGGACTCAGCACCCCCATACAAACCCAAGATTTATCTTCTTGTGAGGGGGACACCTGGCAGCTGTGGTCTCACTTTCTTCCTTCTCAGTTTCCAAAATGGAAGTTGGCATTTGTGCACCTAGAGACAAACATTGCTGTGCTGTCACTATTATCCCAGGTATGTTCCTTATGGAAGTTTCCAGTTGAACACACAGCTGTGTCTCCTGACGTGTGCAGATTCATCTGACACACAGCAAAGCCACCAGGAGATGCCAGGTTTTGGCATCTCCTCACAGTGCAGGCTGGTAATTGGTGTAATACAGACTGCCCCATCAGCCAGCCTGTCACTGTTTTTAGAGATTTCAAGGCTCTGGGGCTTTTTTCATCTCACTATAATCCTTATTAACAAGCTTTCAGTATGCTATTTTCAAATTTATCAAATTTGTCCAAAAGCAGCATTTCACTGCTTCATATTTTTCAAAAATTTTCTTTACTCACTGAAACACAAAATCATTATGAATTCTACTTTTTTTTTAATGGCCAAGTTATTTTCCAGGTTTTTTTACCCCCACAAATATATATTACCTTGCACACAATCCAATGATGAATAAAGACAAAAGACAACTTAGGAACTATAGTAATGTTTGTCTCTATTCTCCTTTGGTGAATTATGAATTATTCTGCATGCAAAATATGGAAAAAAAGAGGCTAATTGGTGTTGTGATATATATGTGGAACACACTTCTTGATCTTAACCTGTAGTATCTCCCTTTACTCTCCAATACAGGAAAAGAATTAAAAACAAACAAACAACACCTCTGCCAAAAAAAAAAACCAACCCAAAAAAGAGTGAATACATAGCCTATATATATTGAAACTGTACTTTTAAAATGGTTTGTCTCTCTGTTATGGAAAAAAGTAATGAAAAAGAGCAGTGGTGAGTCTCAGAATATTGCATATGCAGCAAGCACAGCCCTGATGAATGCAGTTTTTCTCCCAGTATTCAATGAAAGTTCTTGGTGGCTGCTCTGCAAAATTTGGGTCATGTTAGACTGGGATTAGCAATTACAGTGACACCTCTTTGGCATCTAGCTCCTAACAGGACTTCTCATAACCTGCTTCTGACAGACCCCTGTGTAACACTGCCATGCCATGAAACTCTAAACAAACTCAAAAACAATCTAAAAGGCATCTTCTGTAAAACAAATATTTCATTTTCAATTATGTTTCTGATTATGTAGCAATCTTAGGGAGAAACACTGCCTTTCATAGTCTCCATAAAAAGAGGAGGAAAAGGGTACACCAAGGTTGCATTTGTTCAATCCCATGATTCCAATTTTCTTTTTTATATTGAAGAGTACTTTCACCACAGAGACACGACAATTTAGAAAACAGAAAGCACCAGATATTTTCAGTGCAAATACCTTATATCTCATCTCTGACATAGAACTCAGTGATTTACCAAACATTGTCTGAGGCTGTGTATCAGCAATCTTCCTTGACATGGAAGATGCAGTGAAGATGGATGTGAAACAACATTGGGATAATGATCCTCCAGAAAGCCAAATAAATGTGCAAGCATGGAAACAGGCAGCTCGAGCTGAATGCTGTTAGCACACCCTGTAAGAGCTGAGTACAGCAGCCACTGCAAGGAAGCAACACTCAGAGAAACAGAGTTGAAACAACATAACAATCACACCTCGAAGCAGCTGATGTACATCAAGTTGTGCTATGATGAAGTGACTCAAATTCAACTGATGAACTCCAGAGTAGAGGCCTCTCCAAATATTGAATCACTTAATAATACAACTAATGAAGTATTTTGAGACCTTCACTATTTTTTCCCTAAAATCAGCTACAGAAAATACACAAATGGGTCCTAGTCAAGAGTCAGAAAATCTTTGTAGATCAGATCACTAAAATATTACACTCCCTATATGCATAAATTGTTTCTGGAGGAGCACTCATTAATACAATCATATCAACCTTAAAAATTTGTGTACAGACAGAAATTTCAAGTAGACTGAAATAGCAAATTAAACACACACACAAAGGCATGAAAAAGCCAAGAATGGCAGGATGTTTTGAGCATCCCCTAAATTCTCTGAATACCAGAAATCTGCACTAAATACAGTATTTTGTCTTTTGGGAGAATGCTGCTTTCGTATCTGCTGTGTCAGTAAATAATTGTAAAGCTACATCTCTCTACTTCCAGACAGATTCCTGCTGTGCATTCTCTCTCCTGGATTAGATAACCTGCAGAATGCAGATCAAGGACATGACTGATGATCCTTCTGTAATTAGAGTTCCCTAATGATGCCAACATGGGTTCTGTAACAATGACCTGGGTACAAAATACCTTGCTCTCTTCTGAACCCTTACAATCTCTTATGCAGGCAGCAATCACAAGCCACTAGAGAGGAAGAAAGAATATAATTTATTTGTACTTTTATTAAGAAACTCAAAGATATTACTCAGTTCATTTCTAAACTGGTGGTATCTACAATCTTCCTCATATATCCAGCAGATTCTTATAGAAGTATAGAAGTTTCCCAAAGGATATATTTTAACAAAGACCAAAGAAAGTTCATTACTGCTTCATTACACTCTATCATTAAAACAGGAAACAATGGATTTCAGGGATCTCTGTATTTATGAAGCTTGTGTTTGTTTGCATGGTAGTTGACTTGCACAGTTAATTTACAGCAATCAATCAGTGGCAAAGCTGCTGTGAACCACCCCTGAATACAGATTATGTAGAATATTAATTCAGTAATAGTTGAGTTCTTGGAGGCTCACAGGTAAAGAGACTAATGTATTATACATCTCCCATTATGCTGGGAGAGGTCAGAGGACTTTGAAGCCTTGTAAGACCAAAACCATTAATAGTGCATATTGCATTGTCAAGAGGGAAAAAACCCGCCCTGAATTTCTAAGACACACAAACCTAAGATCAACTTGGACAAACGTGGGGGAAAAGTGGAAACCTTACAAAGTAAAGCCACTCTTTGGAAGCAAACAATCCATACCTGCACTGTTTAAACTTTTAGAAAGGTCACAAAAGTATCATCAGTGTTAATACTGCAGCCCACAGGTAATTAACATGCACTGAAACACTTCCTTCTTTTAGAGATAAAGGTAACCAAATGGGTGGTTTCATCTATTTAAACACAATTTCAAGAAACTGTTTTCAGACAACTTTTAAAAACACCAATGACAAAATGACAACAAAAAACCAAGCCCACAGATACGAACCAACAAAGCATCACCCTGTTCCACAGGGAATAAGCCAGGATGTCCTACCCAGCTTCAAGCTGCTGCTCCAGAGGGATACAGATCTGTGGATCCCATGTTGATCTGCCAGCCCTATGCAGATGCCACAGACTGTGGTGGGGGATCTGAAGTGGCCCCAAATCCCTATGTGCTACCACCACCTGAATGCCCCCTAAGGAGATGCAATCTGATTTATGACTAAATTCTGAAAACACAACTTGATTTAACCATTTATACGTGTACTCCAATGCCCCAAAGTCACCATTTCTGGGCAATGAAAGGCCATAGATACAGTTGTCACATAGGGCAGGGTCTGAGCTGTTTGTGAAACCTCAAGTTGATTTATTTGCATTACAAAAGAAGAGTGGATTCCAAGTGAAGAATGATCCCAGATCATCCAGGGACACTGTACCCAGCTACAGCTTGTATTTCTGACCCTGGACTCGGGTCCTTTGCCAGTCTCTCACACGTTAATGCTGTAAGTTCTCCCATTCTTCTTTCCTTCTGTTTTCCCTCCCACAAGGTAGCGATCCAAGAAACCCCCTGGCCAACCTGGATGTGCATTTTGTGGCAAGGTACAAATTTGTTTTTAAGGGAGAACAGGAAGCCCAGGAAGAGCAGTATTTAAAACTCCCTTCTCTTCTACCTCAGAGACCACGGACTCACCAAAAAATGCTGCTAGAGAAGCACACCACCCAAAACACAGCTGCCACCCTATGATTTCCCTAACACCACACTGAGCAAGACACTTAATGCAGTGTATTTAACACACCTCTCTGCCCAGGGCTCAGGGCAGTTGGCCTAATACAGCAAGTTCCACACAGTTTTTTTTTGTTTGAAAACATTATGAAGTACAAAATGCAGCTGACTGACCATCTGGGCTCCACAAAGGATACAGTATGTATCTTTAAAGAACATAACTTTATTTAATAGAAGTTTTTTGCTCCAATATACAAAATAAGGGACTGCAATCCCAATTGACATTTACATAGTTACACAGCAAGTAAATTCCACCATTTACAACAACTGACAACTTTCCCACACTCCTCACTGTATTACAGTCAAGAAAAAATCCTATAATGTTTTACATCCCAATCAGTTATATTTTGTATTTCTGTCTCTTTTAATTCTGTTTGAAGTTGCAGTTTTTGACATCAGTTTAATTAAGAACTTACAATTATTTCAGCTGCGTTAAAAGAAAAATGAAATACATAATTTGGAATACTATCTCAAAACTCCTATACAAAATAAAAGTATCTTATAAAAATACATAGCAGGAGTAAAACCAGTGAAACAACAAAAATGTTTTGAATTTTGTTAAGGTATAAGACATTTATCAACTAGCCTCACCTTTCAATTACATTAAAACAAAAGAAAAAAAAAGAAAATAAGAAAAAAAGAAAAAAAAAACCCCAAACAAATTAGCAGAAGGTAATATGACAGTTCTTTTGCAATACTGTACCTTTAGTATGTAAAGGACTTCATCCTTCTAACATGCACCATTATTCAACTGATTTACCCCTTAAACCCTTTTTCTATTGAAAGCCAAAAACAGATGTTAACATTATTTGAATCCTTTCAGAAAAATCCAAACATATTTTTCTGCACCTCCCACAGTATTTAGGCTTTGCTTTACAATGCTGGTAGTTTAATCATGATACATAATCTTCTATAAAAGAATTCTAGCCAAACCAAGGCGTTAGAAACTCTGCATCTTACAAAAGCGATTTGTTATAGTATGACAGTTGCTAAATAGCCCAATTTATTTAGTGACCCTGTTAAAGATTTGTTCAACTGAGTGAATAGGTGAAGTCATTTCCTGAGCTAAAAGATACAGGTAAGTAAATAGTCAGTTATAGCAGCAGACAGGAGACATTCTTTTTAAAAGTTGTAACAGTATCAATAAAATAACCTTAGAAAATTACAGTAATGTAAAAATCACCAGCTGACAAGGGAGTGACAAGGACATCCAAGACCTGATTGCCATAATCTGGAATGCACAACCAATGACCTTCCAGAAATTACATTCAGCTACTGTCAGACAATGTACTCCTAAGTGAAGAATGTCAAATAGTTCACATTTCTTACAGATCAGGTGTTTTGTCAAGATTTAATTCTTAATGCTGTTTCATAAACCTAAAGCAAGGTAAACTGCTTAGTTTCAAAAACTTCCACTATACAGGACTTAAATATTATTACTTTCACAGGAATGTGGTATCTTCAGTCTCATGAAATTCCAAACCTATTTCTTCTTATTACTCAGACTTAATTTAATGTTTAACAGAAGTTATCTGCTTTTAGGAAAGGAAATAATATTCTTAAAATTGTTGACTTCGATCCAAATCATTCTAATTTGCCTAGAGTATGAACCATTAACAAATCATCAAAGAACTACCAAGACTGGTATACCACCACTGCACCAACATTTTCTTATGCTTTAAGTCTCTTATATAACAGTTTGATCACTTTTTTCACCCATTAATGGGAAAAGTCTATTCTCACTTAATTAAATATAGTACCTGAGTTAGATACCAGTTCCTCCCAGAAGGAAATCTCCCTTCTGTGTTACGAATTTTTTTCAGATATTGTAGGCGTCGCTTTTGTAATCTTTATTATCTCTCCTTTAATATTTAAACATAATTAGTTTAAATTCAAATTAATATATAACATTTCCAATACTTGTTAGAATAAAGGACAATACACAAGATCCTAAGTTACAATAATTTATAAATAAAAAATAAACTATTACAAACCAAATCTTTCTCCATAGGGAGATTAAAAGCCGTAACCTTGACTGATTGTTCCCGATCACACGTTATAAATAATGTAAGCTTCTCCAGAGAAGCAAAGCATCCTTGCCTCCCTGACACCAGTTTACACCTTCAGTTAAACCACTTCCATCAAGAAGGCAATTGAGTTGGGCCCAGACAGAACTTCTTGCTTACATGCTAACCCTCCAGACCTCATTCTTTCAAACTTAAGCACAGGAAACCAACTTCAGAGGGAATCCTTAACCTTTTACAGACAAAATCTGTATAAAATACAGATTTCTAACGCTCCTAACTGCACCAATCTGGCAGCGCAGTGAGAACCTGATTCAAAGGCCACTGAAGTCCGTGGAGGGCTTCAATGGGCTTTGAGCTAGGACCACAGAGATGGTATTTCCCAAAGGAAAGCTCCTGCAAGAGTGGCTGGTATCTCTCTTTTTGCTTTTATGGGATGCAGTGGAGATGTGCAGTCAGCGTGATACCTGAGCAAATAAAATGAAAATGATACAAACATTGTAAGAACCCCAAACTCTCTCCTTAGTTGTGTGCAAACTGTGCTATTGCCCCTAGAGCTCCCTGCTTTCCTTCTCTTCAGTGCTTGCTCCACTCCAGGATAGAGAAAATGTGAGACACAAAAATCTCTCTTCACTACGGCTCCCCCTCAGTCCCGAGACTGATAGAAGAGGATGTAACCAGACTCAGAGTTCTTTGAGATGTCTGATGTCAACCCGTAGAATTCTTCAATAGCTTGTGCATCAATTTTCTGGATGTAAAAACACAAAAAAAATTGAAGTAGTAATGTCTTACGTAATATACACATAAAATTAGGTTCCACTCTAAAAGTTATTGTCAAACCAAATTAACTTTCACATAATTACATAAAATAATAAGATCCAAATAATTCTTAAACTTGTTATGTTTCAGCTTCCCCTCAGCCATCAAATGCACAGAGGGTAGCCATGTATGTTTCATACATAAATTTTTAAGTGTTGTTGTAAGTATTGCATTAAGTTCCTATGTAAAACCCAATTTACCTATACCATTATTTGTCTTCTTGCCACAGAACAGTTTATTAAACAATGGTGAAAGACAGGAGTCAAATAAAAGAGGTTCATTTAAGTAAAAATGCCTAAATGCAATTCAAAGTGTTGTACAGTCAAATTGTAAGACAGAGCTCTGCACACACAATTATTGCCCATTCAGACTGGGGTTGAAGCCTCTTTTCATCAGCACACCAGTCATTCTACTTTAAATAATCAGATCCACAAGGGGGGTGCATGTGCTCTGGTTGGGCTTACCTCAACAATATCATCATCAAAAAGCAACCAAAAATCATGACTCTTCACTATTGCAATATAATGTCCTCTGTTAGGGCCACTGTAAAGAAAGAACATAAAAAGAACATAAACCATAACACACACAGATGTGCAGATGCATTCCCATTAATTATTTTTCTTGTAGAAAAGCAATACTTAACAGTAATTAAAACGGCTACCACAATTTCTGTTTGGATGTGCCTTGTCTTTTTTTCTTTACTCTCTACTTACATCATCCTTATAAGATGGTCTTACTTATAAATAAAGGATTATAATTTCAAATAAGGAATGAGCAGCACAGGCACTGAAAATATAAATGAAATCTTAAACAGAGACAGAGAAGTGAAACCAAGAAAGCATTCTGATATTTCATAGAGACAGAAGAGATCCCAAACTATTTCTGATCTTCAGAAAGAAAAAAGCCTGTAGAGCTGCTGCTCATCTCCAGTCTCTTTATCTGGTCCACCATAAACATAAACTGAATTAAATTGCCAGTTTAGGAGTTTCAAGAAGCTCAGCAATGAGAAGGGCTCCCAATTAAAGCTGTTACAATGCTTATCCTCTTCAGTTATGGCAGACAAGAAACTTCTCCACAACTATGCCAGAAAAAACAACCCACCAAAACTTTAGGAGTGTCTTATTTCTCACCAGGTTTCAAGTAAGGAAACAGTAAAATTTCTTAAACAGCTGAAAGGGTACAACCGAGTTAAAGCAGTTCAGGAACTGCCTTAACTGGCAGCAGCACTCCTATGGTTTTTGTGCCCAGGTCAGGGAGGGAAGGTTGCCATCCCTGAGGGAGATGTCTGATGTGGTAATGCACCACATCACCAACACGCAGTTAATAGCACAGGCATCTCCTGCCCATGGCTCTGAGAATGGAGAAGTCCTCGAGAAGGCAGAAATGGTCAGAAGGGCCAGAAAGAATTTCCCTTATAATGCAGAACAGGAGTGACCCAGAAAACTATGGCAAAAAGGCTTATTTTCCAAAATTGTCCAGTTTGAGATCTATTTCTCTTAACTCTAATCTTTAGGTCACTGTGAGAACACTAAATAACTGGAGCAAATTGCCCAAAGAGAAAATGAAATTAGGATTCTTAGTTATGAACCAGTGCAACCTGATCTAATGTCAAAGTTACCCTGCTTTGAGTTTTAGTATTTGACCTTACAACATAAATTATTCTATGATTCTAGATGTCAAATTGTAATTTTCAAGTTTTCAACTTGGGGCTTTTATCTACTCAGTAAGTAGTTTGTAGAACAACCTGGTTTTAAGCCTTGAAGCCAGAAGAACCCTTGTTGACTATAG
Source organism: Peucedramus taeniatus (assembly GCA_013400575.1). Classification (NCBI taxonomy): domain Eukaryota; kingdom Metazoa; phylum Chordata; class Aves; order Passeriformes; family Fringillidae; genus Peucedramus; species Peucedramus taeniatus. Next base: position 381,542 of record WBNO01007747.1, read on the forward strand.
TCAAATCAAGTAAAAATCTAACAATCCTATTTTGAAAGCAATGAAACAAAGTAATCAACAAAACTCATAATATATGGATATATTTCAGAAAATGTTGCTCAAGCCTTAAGAAAAAGACCACACCCTAAAGGAAATGCTTTATAAATTAATCATTCTATAATGCATTCCTTCCTAAGAAAGCTTTTTTCCTTAGAAATTGTTTTTAAATCTTATTATATGATAATGTGTGTTTAGTGTTGGGTTTTCTTTAAACATAGTTAAGTTCATATAAAGATCTGTAATGTAAAACACAGTTAGCATGTTTCACAGTGACCTGTCAAAGCAACAAGGCCATAATTTGTGTCAGGACTGGTAGTTTCTCCCCACAACACTTTTTTTCCTAAAAAAGTTTTCTTTTTAAGAGGTCTTTAAATGCTTTTGATTTATATGATACTGGGTGCTTTGTGTTGTTCTTTTGAGCACAGTCATGCTTATTTAAAAATCCCTTGCTTAAAAGAGAGTTATTACCTTCCACAATGAACTACCACAGCAACAAGGTCATACATTCTGTCAGGGTTGGTGGCATCTCCTGAGGTGTTAAATAAACGAAGCTCTAAAGGAAAAACTACTCTATAAGAGAGTTTTGTGTATCGATGCAGCTGATCCATGTACTTAAATCTCTTCAAATGGAGAGCTAGAATCATAGGCAGCTTTTTTACTTTCATCCTGAAAAAAAGAACAAACCCAAAAAACCAGCAGTATTTCCAATACTCATGCAAAACATTCAGTTGGTATCAACAAACAAGAAACTTGTTTTACTGAAGTCTTTAAAAACCTTTGCAAGCATTGAAAGAAAGCAAAATAATCAGCTGTCTAAAAGTATACTGTGTTGCTAAACTAAAAGTAGATTTTTAACTGAAAGAGAAAACTGAAAATTTATTTAAAACAGTAAGATAAAGTATATAAAAACAGCTGTCATGAGCTCACATAATAATTTAGACACAAAGATCACTTAGCACAGAATTAAATTTTTAAGTGTATCTACACATAGCTTTCCAGAGGTCCCAGGAGCAAAACCTAGATCCCACTTGATATACAGTGCAGGTATTGCAACAGAGCTGTCTCAGAGTTCCTGTTGCAGCTGAATTTCCCAGTAAACCAGCCAAGTCAAACAAGCTCTTTAAAATAAGCTTTGTTACACCACTTTGTCATGGAAGTATTACTCCAAGTTTTCCTAGCCATTCATTTCCAAGCCATTCATTTAAGATTTCCAAGGGACACAAATAGCCCACTGTTATCCACCTACCTCCTGCTATCCAAACAAGATAAGGCTGAGCTCTGGCACAAAAATTTCGTACAAATGTTGCGGCAATGTTTTACAGCAGTCAAAGCCAGAAAGTGACCTAGTTTTACTGAGAGCTCAATAGCCCCTTTCCCTAGCATGAGGTATTGAGATCTCACATCAGTGCCTACAAATCCTCCTCAGCCAACCACAGCTGGCCTGGCAGCAAACACAGACTTCCAAACCTGTGGGCAGCAAATCTGCCATCCCAACAGAACAACCGAAGCAGAGCGCTCTGCTTCTCAGCACAGCCAAGTGCCTTAGACCAGCACAGTACTGATTTTTCAAACTTTCAGCCCCAAAAGGCAGCTCAAAAGTCTCTGCAACACAGCCCAGGTTTCACACATGTCCATTAAGACCATGCTTTCAGAATGTCAGGAAATTTGTAAAAGACAGCCTGTTTTCAAAAGATAGGGGACTGTGGACAAATTGTTTAACTCACCTGCCCAAAAGGGAACTAGGAAATGAAAACAGCTGGAGCAGGGCAGAAAGATGACAGAAGCAACTATTTTTTAGGGTGAGTTACATTTTTATAATATTATGGCTACAATTTTTGCTCTCTTTTCAAAAGTCCTCTCCTTATAATGTAACTGTGTTTGGTAATAGGAGCTCTTTCAATGGTGAAGAAATTTGGTACACCATCTTTGCTAGCTGAGTAGTCCCATCACAGCTAAACTGTTTTATAGAGATGGAAGAAAAGTATGACTGGAGTGAAACTGAACGTCACCCCCCACATGAAACCTAAAATATAAGCAATCACAGCTGTGTTTTGCCATGGAAGTGCCCACAGTACAGGTTTATGTCAAGCCAATTTATATTGGTCGTGGATCACATTACGTCCCACACAGAAAAAGAGCTCAGGCAACAGAACACAGGCCAGGCCTGGATTCACAACCTCTACCAGACACCAATTAGTAAGCTTAGGCAATGTGTGAAGGCAGACTTGGCAGTTGAGATATGCAAAAGCTGTGTGTGCAATCTATGGTAAACCAAACAGCCAGCAGCAGTGGTATAACCAGTAGAACATGTCAGAGCTCCCACTCCTTCAGCCAAATACTTTCTCAGATAATAAATAACCACACAGTACACAAATTGACAGGTTTTTCAAAGGTGTAAACAAGACTAGAATTATTAGGCAGGCAAGAATTGGTTTTAAACCAATTCTTATGGTTAACCAACATAATGATTTTCAGGCTTCCACAGAGCTTCTGATGATTTTCAGGAGCACTGTCAAGCAGTTTAGCATGACTAATCAAACACGTTTAAGAAATCAGAAACTCAATCAACGACAATAGTTATAAAAAGTGCTATCAAACTGATTCTTTCAGCAACTGGAAAAATTATTTTATTTTCAAAACAAAACTTAGTTTAGAAAGCCACATGCAATCAATGACTTCCCATCATTGCCAATTCTCTGTGATTAGTCACCAACAGTTTGTTTTAACTCGGCTTTTTAACTTATTTTTGGTCTTAAGACTATTCATTTTCTCATTTGTAAAATAAATAATGATCAGAGGAGTCCCAAAATGCTTTACACAGATTGTACCACTACCCATGGAAAGAGACACATTGAATTCTAGCAAGAGGAAGGAAGGCAAGTTACTTTTAAGTGGAAGAAGAGTAGAAAAATTAAGGGGAAAAGGGTGTTCTCTCCTTTACACACACACACACAAAAGAAATACCAGAGTATTTTCATTAAATGCTGGGTTATTTGTCTCCTTCCCCAACTGTGCTGTACCTTTTATGTGCTTCTTGCTTACTGCGACACTCTTCACAGTAATACTTGTATTCACTGCACAGAGTTTCTGTGTTGCTGAAACCCCTGAGTAAAAGAAGAAAGCTGTAAACATTATTTTTTTAATATGAAATATCCATATAAATGTACAATATCAACATAACTTAAACCACTTAAATCTAGGTAAGATGGAACTGGCACGTTATTTCCTGCTTTCTGGGTAACAGGTAGACAAATCACAAAAATTTGGATTTTTGTGCCTACCTTAAACAGTGAGTGATTGAAGTATTCTGCTCCACGTCAACTGAAAGGTCTAGGAAGTCTTCATCCTTGCTGCTTACCTGCATGAAAAAAAGACCCAATAGGACACAGCTAAAACAAATACTAATTTACCTCTGTTTTTCAGTACCACTTTCTATTGACAGAATGTATCTTTTACCCTATAATATCCATCTAAAAAATTTTGCAAGTGGCCTTTTTATTTCAGATATTTGCTGTATCTTTTTTTTTTTTTTTTCAGGAAGGGTGAAGTGTGTATGAGTCTCTGGGTGTATATAATGCCAGTAGTCATTATGATGGGATTTCAGATCAACAATATTAATGCCAAGTTTCTTCTACACATCAGATTTTTCAAAAGAACAGAATCACTGTGATTCTTCTGCTTAGTGCTCTCACTTCTGTTCTTCTCTGACTCCCTTGAACTGAAAGTTTTGTATCTGCATGTCATAGTGTACCTAATAAACAGCATGAATATTTTGAAGCCTTTTCCAGGCTAGACTCATACTCCTAAAGGAACAGCACGCAGTAAATTTGGCAAATGAGAGCTTGGAGCTTGGTCTGATAGAGGCAGAATAGTAGCCAATTCTCACAAAAATGTAGGAGTAACATGAAAGTAAAACAGAACATTCTAGAAGCAGAAAATAAATTCCACCACAAATCCTGACAAATGATGAAAAAAGCCACAGCTTCCCTGAAAACCAACTATGTTACTGAAGCTTTAAAAAACAGTAATGTGCAATCTTTTGCCTGTTAGTGTGTCCTGTCTAAAGTATCTAAAGATACTCAACGTCACTCATGACAATGCTCTCTGCCTAGATGTAAAACTAAATGCTTTCAGAAAAGATACATGGCTGCAGTTTATTAACTGAATGCAGGAAAAGTGAAATGGCTACAGAGAATTAATGTAAGTTGATCTTTGAAACACAGGAGATTTATGTTCCCTTTTCAACTCAGAATGAAAAAAAAAAGTGGAAAGTTGCTCTCTGATAATCAAGAGATGAGAAACACACAGCTCATAAGGGCAGTGCACATGGAGAAAAAAAGAAAGAGGCAGATGGTCAAGACAACCATATTTGAGAATTAAAAACACAGGGCAAATCCAAACACCCAGGAAATTAAGTTGAAAGCTTCTGCTAATACCTGTGAGAGGACTGGGCTCCCACTGTTCTGTTCCTAGTTTTTCCAAGAGCTAAATGTGCATCTAAAAAAGCCACTATGTCAGTACACATCATTTCTACTGCAATATTCAGATGTTCAAGTATACTGTTTATACTTTTAGAGAGATCACAGAACACATATGGAAAACTTCCAAGATATTTAGAGTGGAAAAAAAAAGCCACCTGCATCTTCAGTGTGCTGCACATTTCCTGTATTCAGGGATGTATTTTGGTTTAGTTGTGTGGTCAATTCTTCAAAATATCCCCTTGCAAATCATTCTTGGAATTATTAGACCTGGGTTTATAACACTAAGAACTCTGGTGGAAACCATCATAACTGGGGATTAAGAATGACTCAGAAAACAAAAAAAAGCAGTTCTAGAAAATACTCTGCTGCTGCAGTCTTCAGCTAGGACAGCTGGAATTAGGGAGTCATGTGATCAGTGTTATTCAGACATGCAATTAGATAATTCTTCCTCTTTTGGTCTAATCAAAGAAAATTATGTGAAACAATACAGATTTCACAGGCAGCTTTATCCCACACAAAAGCTGTAAGGGCAATGGAGAGGAAGGAAGGGATGTGTTCTACTTGGTTAGAAAGAGATCAGTACTGAAAACAGAAGTTTGCAAAAGGACAATTTCCATTCTGTGTGATAATATGGCCTTAAAACATCTCAGGTTAGCCAGCCCCCTGTGCACTTAGGATCATGAGGAACCATTAAAGGCTTTATTGCAATAACAGCCAAGTGGATTTTTTTCCCTTTATGTTGGTGATTTATAAATTGCTATTCTCAATTCTTAAAGATTCTCTGAGCCTTAGTATTTGAACAGATTTTTCTAACATGAACTCATACAGTTTTAATTTAAAAGCCACTCTGGAGTCTTACAAACCTCCCCTTTTGTAAAGGTTCTGTTTCAAATAAACATCACTAAGCTTCTTAGACTACAATCAGCAATGCTACATATTTCAATCATCTGTAGAATGAAAAAAGATGGGCATGATCAGGAAACCTCAGCACTTGCAGAATCGAGCCCTGATGTGTTCAAAAAGCTGTCTGAGTGCTCCTAAAAGGAACATCTGAGTAATAGTGAGGACTTTGGATGTTCCAGTGTTCTGGCTGAAGAGGATGGTGTGCTGTTCTCACGTCAAGGACATAATCTGCACCCACACAGCTCAGCTGTACTCTGATGACCAAAGCTGCACAGAACACAAAGCTCAGAAGGCTGACACTCACAGAATCCATTATTCCTTATACTTGGGAATTTCACTGGCAATGTGAATCTGCTCAGTGGCAAAAGAGCTCTTGCAGCTATAGACTGCCATGTGTGCTAAAACAGAAAGCAGTTTTAAAAGAAGCGGAAACAAAATGTGTGATTTATCTTGGTTAAAAAAAAAAGAGAAATTAAAATTGAGCACAGCTAAAGGCTCTGTAGTGCTCATATGAGAGAGAACATTGGGATTTCCCTTACTGCCTTCTCCCAATCCAAAGAAGAATTTAGCCAAAGAATTCTATGCCATGTAGAGTCATTTGAACCCAAGAGCAAGACCATCACCTGGAGACTGATATGGTGGTTTTGACAGTTTCCTGTATTTCTCTGTAGAAGTGCTGGCCACATTTAGCTGATTGAAATTTAATCTTAATGAAGCCAATTATAAGACGTTCTGGTTTACTGTTATCCTTCCTTAAACTATGAGAGAAATCTGTAAAACCAATTAACTTCTAGATCATTTCTATAAAGTAGCCATAAAATTTATGTTCACTTCATCATTCTGTCTCTATCAAGGAAGGGTGAAAGCATTATAAAGAGAATCCATATTAAAAACATGTAAAGACAACTTAAACATATTCATTTTGTAACATATTCATTTAATAATGTAGCTTGATTCACAACACAAATCTTTGTTAACAAATCATATCTATGTTCCTTATATTCCACTGTCCATACTTAAACTGAGGATACATCTTTAGAGAGTTCAATTTTTATTTTTAAGATGGGTTAATGAAACAGTGCATCTGGAAGGATGTTCTTTTCCACAAGCAGGACAACTAAAACCAGAATAAAATTTTGCTCATTTTAGGAATGTTGAGGAGGTTTGTCCAATTAGAAGATAATGACTGTCACTTTCAGCAAAGATATATGTTATGCTTTATATTAAAATATGCAATAAATTTCCAATTTAAATAAAAAATATACTAGGGCTATTGTCTTGTCATTAAAAAGCAGTAATTAATCCACTATTGCTTGTAATCTTGTACATGAGCTATTTCCAAGTACTCCTAACATTTTAGCTTATATTTCTAAAGACAGAAATAATTTAAATGGCAACAGTTTCTAATAAACAATCATATATACTCAGTGTTAAAAAAAAAAAGACACTATTCACAGTAACATTACCCATTTAATGTGTCCAAATGTGTTTCTAAGTGCTCATTTCCAGGTCATTATGTTTTTGACACAAACTGATACACTAAAAAGACAGAAACTGATAAAATAGTTTCCAGATTACTTTGATTATTATCTTGTTCAGCAATAACGGAATATTTCTATTAGCTATAGCTAATAGAAAAAAAAAAAAAAACCCTAAGCAGTGTTCTCAAAATTGTGACAGACCTGATAACTAATAAAATATGCTGGCAAAGAGCATATCAGTGTTTTAAAATTGCATTAAGGATGGCACCTAGATCAAAATCCTGACAGCAGTAATTCATAATGCCACAGTGAGGAAAGGTAATGATGCCAGTTGTGTCAAAAGACTTAGGCTAAACTCATGTTTCAAGGAAAAAAAGAAGAAAAAGCTCATGAATTAGAAGAGAAACAACTGACAGTTGCCAAAAAATACTTATTAGGGAGGGGAAATCTGCCAGAAAAAAAATATGGTAGCATGGAATCAGAACCTAAATTACTCATAGTCTCCAGTAACATTATACATGACATTATGAAGCTCTTTTCCCTGAAATAAGAGATGGGTGTTTCTAGAAGACTGAGAAAATTACATGAGAAATATACAGATTTGATTAATTCATCCCTTCCAACGTCATGCTGACATATCTGCATTACCTAATTAAGTTAAAGAAAATTGGTATGAAGAGTTATACAAAAAACACAGTCATTTAGCTTTTTTCAATCTCTAAGGAATAGACCATGACAGAATTACTGTAATTTTCAAATTGTGCTGCTTTTACTCTTTCTCAAGCTGGTAAAATCCAATTTTAAGTTTTTATGAAATACATTCTTTTTCTTATTGTAGAACTTCTCAAAAAACATTTCAGTATAGCATACTCAGAGAAAGAGTTTATTTCTCAGGGTGTAGTATTAGAAGAATTCCTGTGGACAGACATCGAGGGAAGGATTACTTTTCATGAACATGAAGGTATGTTTTTTGAGAATCCCAGTCTACTGTCAAAGTGCCAAAAGCCAACCATTAGGATCTTGATTTCAATGGCTTAAAATTTAAAAACTAGGAATCCATGGAAACTGATTCCTAATACTTATTTACAAGACGTATCACTAAGCACAGCATTAAGTTACTAAGACATTAAATTTGAGAAGAACCTCACACCCTCAAATCACAGACGTTATTTTGTTTAAGAATACACCACTTTAGAATCTTCTGATCTAAATTTTGAAGATGATTATGATCATACTGACAAAAAAATCCAATTGGGCATTTCTCTAATATTGATCAAATGTCTCTTCCTACAACTCACGCATCAGCTGCTGGAATGTTCTTACTAACAAAGAAAAAATATTCACACAAGTATAAAGATTACTGAAGAAAGAAACTAATATCTTGGTCTGCTGGCATAAGTGAACCGTGAGGCACGCAGCTCTGAAACGTGGCTGAATTTGTGTTTACAAAGCACGTGAGAACTTACAGTTTCACAGGTAAGACATCTGGTTTCGTTAGTTAATGTTCCCTGAAAGATCTCGTGCACCCAGGTGGGGTCTGGCGGGCTGTTCTCGCTGTCCACGGCGCCGTTGGGCAGGCGCCCGTTCTGCTTCTCCTGCTTCCTCTCCTCTTGCAGGATGTCCGCGATCGTGTTTAAAAGGTAGTTTAGGAACTCGTGTGCATCCTGCTGCATGTAGTTATCAAAAAGTTCTGCGAGATAAAACAGAATGCTTACTAACTGATCAGTTAGTGCTGTGCTACAGAAAGGTTTTTAAGAGAGTCAGATTTCAAAGCCAGCCCTTTAATTCACATCTTGGATCATTCACGGCAATACGATGCCAACCAAAAATGCCTACTTGATAAACTAAGCCAAAAAAATAGGGGGTGGGAAGAGGGGACAGCAAGTCAGCTCGCACTGATGGAAATCACTCAGCTGATCAGAATTACCTGAAAAGTGAACCATACCGTAAGAAAACCAGGGCACAATTCAATGGCCTAAACATGGGTGTACGTGGGGTGCCACCTGAACCGGTACAGGTCCCCCTGCCCAGCCTCCAGATGACACTGGATCTCCTATCTATCTATGCTATGCTATCTCTGCCAAGCTTAGCTCAATGTCTTGGATAACAGATTTAGTAATTAGTAAATTACTAATTAGATCTAGTATTTAGATTCTTTTCTCTCTGACCAGGAATTGCTAAGAGGAAATTTACCTGCCTATTTAAAAAGCATTCTATATCCCCAGCTAATATTATACAAGCCTTTTAATGTGCAATTACTTCACTTTGCTGGCAGTCCAAGAACGTTTTAAGAGACAGGTCTTCAGTGAACAGGAGTGGATAGATGAATGAAAAAGTGAAGTTCAAGTTTTGAAATGCATACAGGGACTCCAGGGAAGTTTTACAGTCATTCACCTGATGGCATCCAGGAATAAACTTCAAACAGAAAAAAAAGGTCCAGGGTTATTAGCTAAGCAGGGAAACCCTGATGCTAATCTAGGTCATTTGGAGAGGTTAAGTAGTGCAATAGGTCAGGCAAGAGTAGGAACCATGTAGTTTATTTAATGAACTACTACACTATTTCTGAGACAAGTGAGCTCAATCTAGCCAATTGCAAGGTCTTTATTTAATCAAGTAAATCAAGGCAGGGCAAGAGCTGCAAGTCTCTTGAGGTAAAAGACTTCAGAGGTTCTTCACAGTGTAGTACCACAGGCCTGTCAGGGCTATGTGCCCAGTCAGTAACAAGCATTAAGTACAGCAAAGTGAAAGCTACAGATTGCTCATTTTACAATTAGAAGAACTTTATGCAAATGTAACAGTACACCTCCAGCTGACTTCAAGCCAGCAGCTCCTTCCCAGGTAATTAAACTTTAAGGTCATTAATAGAGAAATATAGAATTGCTTGTGTTAGAAGGGATCTTAAAGATCATTGTGTTCCAACTCCCCTGCTCTGGACAAGGACACCTTCCAACAAGACCAAGATGCTCAAAGCCCTATCCAACCTGGCTGGGAACACTTCCAGGGATGGGGCATCCACAGCTTCTCAGGGCAACCCATTCCAGTGCCTCATCACCATCACAGCGCCTCATCACCATCACAGCTGAGAATTTCTCCCTAATATCTAATCTAAACCTGGCCTCTTTCAGTTTAAAGCCATTCCCCCCAGTCCTGTCACTACATGCCCTTGTGAAAAGCTCCTCTCCAGTTCAGAGATGTGTAATGTATCCATGCTATATTCAGACATTGCAAACAAAGATGGAGCAGCAGCTTTAATGTCTGGAATACATTAAGACTGTGTCCTCAGTTATCACCCTGGTATAGTGGATACTGACTGAAGAGACTCTAGACTGGTGTTGCACACCTACCTGGTTCTTAAACTAACTCTTCTTTAAGGCTCAAAATTATATACCCTTACAATAAGCACTTAATAGCATATATGATACCCATGTAATTGCAGCCTGAATGTAGCTATTTATTTGTACAAAAGGTGAGAGTATCATCATTAAAAGAGGCCCAAAAATACAAGAGTTGAACTTCCACATCTGACTTCTCTACTGAAGGTTTTCCAATTGCCTTGCTCTGTGTAGAATTTTAGCTGCATGACATAATTACACATTACAAAGAACACTTTCTATAATGAATTTAATGGCTCCTGTGGTTTGCTTTCTGCTTTCCATCTGAATGATTCTCTGCATTTGTTGTAATGAACTGTTTCTGTAAATGCATCAAACACAAGCACACTTACCCGAGTATACGTGCCAAAGAAGGGAATGAGTTTTCTACTCTGCACAGGCAAGTGATTGTACAGCACCCAAGAGCTTTTTTTTAACAATATCATTACAGCTCATGTAGTGCATTTGCTGGAAGAGCCATGTCAAACTAGGAATGTCATCATAATATTTTATTTCTTGTTTTTATTACAGAGATAGTTATCGTTTAAACACTTTTTCACTCTGCATTCATAGTCTTGGAAAGACTGCAACAGTATGAACATATCTATTGCAGTAGTGTTAAGTACGGTACCTCATACAGTTTATTTAAATATAGTAGTTACTTCCTAAGGAAAAAAAGTTGTATTTTTATAAAAATGTATCCAAATTAAGTAGCAGATTACAAGGCTTCATTTATATTTTAACATCAAATAATTTTGTAAAACATTCTGATGAATTAGCCCTGCAGATAAGGAACAAGAAATGTGAAAAATCCCTAGCAATCTCTTGAAATTTAGGATTACGATGACACTTAACAAACAATTTTCCAAAACTACTTAGTGGTTTTAAAAGTAGGTCAAAATAAATATTGCAGAAATTCTAAGTCAATTTAAAAAGGTGTGGGGTTTTAATCTAGATTCTTACAGGCAGGTCCTTCTTCCTGTCCATATGGGCAGGACTCAGTTTGGGAGACTGATTCCTCCATTCAAAAAAATATTTTTTTTAAACAAAGAACAAAGGTTTTACAGTGAATTTTGATTATAAATATTAATCTCCCAGAGAAACAAAAGCAGCAAGCAATTTCAGAAGCAGCCAGTGACAATATGACAATACACTATAGCTCTATATGAAGAGAGAGAGAGACACAAGGATTCCCTCTCAAACTGCTCCAGCGTTACATCCTTATCCTGGGGCCACCTCTTGTTTATACTACAGCACCAAAAGCACTTTCTATATAGGTACTCTACAGAGCACAAATACATAGGCATTTAGCTGGCATACACTATGTCAGTTTCAGAATTAAATCATAATTGCTATAATTGTTACACAAGAAAAAGAAGGAAAAAAGTTACCATTTTCTTTTCGTAATCTTGTTATAAATTTCTTGGGAGGTATTACTCCAACTTTTTTCTTCTGGGTGGCTATACTGTGGAAGAGATCAGCCAGGCATGTAAGGAGATTCTCTTTTTTTCTTGGCTGACTCTTGTACGCTAAGACTTTGTCTCGAAATGGTCGACAAAAATAAAGTGCCTGGAGAACTGAATTGCAGTAGCACGTATTCCCAAACTACAAAATAAGAGAGAGAGCTGTGAGTTCGCATTGCATTACTGTAGAGAGGTAAAATTAATTCCAAGCTGTGAGAGAGTGCATAAGCAGGAGCCAACATTCTGCAAGTCGCTTCTTCCTGACTTTAAGGTAGAGAAACATATTTATGTTGCACAAAGAATTACCAAGTACACTGTATGTAAGTGCATCAAAAACCTAGGCTAATTTGAACAATATTATTTAATTTTGTCTCACTTAAAATTTAACTTATTGGTACTATTTTACATCTATTTGGGTCAAAATGTTCAAAAAATACCCCCAGTGTCACAACTCCCAAAATATGCTCAGGTAAAAATATCTACCACACATCAGCCACAACAGCAACGAACATGCACAGCATGACCTTGTACTGTGAAGAAATTCAGCTGAAAATGGAGAGCATCTCACACACTTCAGGAATTAGATTTTCCAAATCTTAATAGCTGTTATCAAAGTCCAAAATAACTATTTTAACCTGCTCCTACATTTTCAGTTCTCATTCCAGGGTGACAAGATTTCTTTAAGGAAACTCCTGAATGCCAATGTGACATGGCCTGCTTAGGATTCAAAGCTATGGCAGATGGTAGCTTGAAACCAAGATTGCAGGGAAAAGAGAACACAAATGGGATGTGCACACTTTAAAGGAGACAAGCCACTGGACTGAAAGAGGAAAGCAGAATCAGCAAGGGAAGTGTCCAAAACCCACTCTGTACCAGGACACTCCAGATGTTCCCCCTTCTCAGACTCCTTCAGGCCCTTGGGTCACTGACACTGTCACAGCAGCTCAGCCCAACACTGCAAACATCCCCACCACACCTGTGAAGGCGTGGTGAGCCATCGGCCCATAAAGCCATTCTAATATTATGCTGCCATTCCAATTTTAAGCTGCCCTCCTCCAGTGGAACCTATTATCCAACACTGAAAGTGTGGGAAAAATCTTTAGGAGGCCCTCAACAAGTAATCCAACCTTTCAGCTGCAGTCACACACCCTGCAAATTGAAGCATGCACCTACTACACACATTCTGCAGAACGTGGAAATAACATTCAGATTAATGTTATACAGAGAGAGCAGCACATAGAGACAGCAAACTCTGAGACTTTATTATTGTGATGGGGAGACTTACATAGCAAAGACTGCCTTCAGAGATATTTTAATAGCAGGTTGCTTCAATAGAGAAAAAGAACTAAAAGCTTTCACATCTTAGGAATTACAGGGAAGTAACTACTTTTTGCTCTCTCCCAATTAAGGCAAACAAGAGCATCATGCAATTTAATGAAACTTAAAAATTAATTACTCTCCTCTATTTTAAACCAATGAAATATGAAGAACTAGTTTCTAAATAACCAAGACACACTCAAAGAATAAGTAAGAAGCATGTCTTAAAAAATATTAAGATGTCATTAAGCTATCCATATTAAAAAGTGATGAATTTAACATCCATTATTTTTCTTTATTTAAGCTAGGAAAATGCTTATATTAGCTTCTTTGTGGTCTAAATCTGCAAATAAGTCAACGAACTTAAGAGGAAAACTGGGGCTTTTTACCTTAAAGGAATCTGATGAAATCACTCAGTTACTTCTGTCAAAACATTTAATATTGTAAGCTGTTTATGAGTTTATAATTAGAAACAGCCATAAAAACAGAACTACATTAAAGTGTTAAGAAAGTTCTTAAAATTTAATCAAACTGGAAAACTGCTAAAATTTCTACAGCAAGTGTCAAAAGATGAAAAGCAAGCAAATTAGAATTTTCATAAGATTCCAATTTTAAAAAGGAGCAGTCTGATGATAAATTAATTAGAATGGCAACCATGCAGTGAGGGATGAACAAAATATGAAGACCTCAGAACACTGAACAAAATTCAGATTAATTTAATATGAATGTATGTTAACCTACATGCCTGTAAGTATGAAATAAAAGCAACCAGATTAAGTCCATAAAAGGCTTTCTCCAACCAGATTCAGAAACACAGCAGGCAACAGAAGAATGTTTGAAAGCGAACTCCTGAAGAAAATCTAATTAGTTCACATTTGTTTTATCTCTAAAGCATCAGTCTTTATCACTTCAAAACTCAAAATATTTTTAAAATAAATGCTTCCATCATGAAAAAAAATTAAAATGGCACCTGTACTAAACAACAAGTGGGAAATGGTTGGGAGGTTTCTAGACTATGCAACGACTCAATTTGATAAATGAACAAATGCTGGTCTTACCACCAGTAACACTTCAGTTCCCATCTTTAGAGAAACACCCAACACCTTGCTCCAGCCTCCCCATGCTCCCACCACCCACTCAACACCTACATCTGCTTTCTAATCCTGGGTCTTCAGCACTGGGCTGTTCTGCCAAGAGGCACCTTCCCCCTCCCCACCTGGGCCAGCACTGCCTCAGAGCCACAACACCTGGGACTGCAAGCCCTGCACTGTGGCACTTCATCCTTGTCCAGCCTGCCTCAGAACAGCAGTAGAAAATGTAAGAAAGCCCTTGTTGGGACCATCTCATGCTGTGCATGACTAAGAGATGTAAAACAAAAATCCACATTTTTTCTTTTTATCAGTTCATACTGTTCTGCTGCTCTAAATTCTGAGAAATCAGATTGCTTCCTTTCACAAAAATACTGCATTCTCTACGTTTTACACACACCCCCCTTTTCTTTTTCTTTTTACATTCTGAAAGCAAAGTTACCACACCCAAACCTATGTGGAAAAATGAGACAGCAGGCAAAACAAAAACACTGTGCAACAAAAACACTGCACACCCATGAACCCTTATGGTCTTATAGCTTACTCTTCTGATGCACATACAACTGGGAAGAAATGTGGTTGTTGAACCCCATTCTACAAAGGGATTTACAAGAAGTTAGATCTGTTTGGAACACTGTCCTTGAGCAGCTCTGGGGTTCCTTCCAGCTCTGATGCACTGGCAGCTCTAACAAACAACTTTTCATTCTTGCAGTGGGCCATTCCAGTGAATAGGATTTCTCCAAAACACACGGATGCACTGCAAGAGACTGAATAACCAAACCTTCTGCTCTAGAAATCTGGTAAACTGCTGAAGAGTTTCCAGAGCAGCTCTCTGAGATTAAAAACCTTATTTCATCCTCACTGGATAAAATGATTGATGTAATTTGTGAAGCACATAGATTTGAATAGTTTGCATTAGTGCAGTGCAAGGGAAAGAAGAGTGATAAGCAGACTTGATGCCCCTGGTTGTCCAGATGCAAGGGACATCACACTCCCAACTCTTTCATCTTACCACATATCTTAGATATTTCCTGCAGATTTAGGGAATGATATTGTCCCCTTCAAGTCTAAGCCGAATTTTCCATTCCCATCAACAATCTGGTCTTCCATATGTTTCCCACAACTACCCTTTCTTAGGTCTTCTTTAACCTCTCAAATTGCTCTTTCAGCACATCCTCTGAACAATCCCTAGATTCTACTACAAAGCTGGAAAAGTGCTTTTGCCTCCTCCTCTTTTATGCTACCTCTGGATAAACTGACAGATCTCTATTTCAGGATTGTCATCTTTATCTAAAATGCTTTTCTGTATTCCAGACACCTCAAATGGCCCCCCATCACACAGTTACATAAAAGCTACTGACTTCCACATTACTTCCCTTTCCCCCATTACTCTGGAGAAAGTTAGAACAAACAAAATCAATAAACAAATTAGAAAAACTTAGCAGTAAGTGTTAATGAACCTCTAGGAGATTCACTTCGAGTTGCTACAAAAGAGGAAAATCAATGAAGGCAAAAACTCTAAATTCTATCACTTCTCAGTCTAATAGTACTAATTTATTATCTAATTATCTAGTATTTCTTTTCATTATCTCTGACATTCTTTCTAGTCATTGGCCACAGTTTGCTACTTTCACTTTTCCTGGCAGATTTTCATGCTGCAAGTTTATTACACATTTATGGTGTTTATGTGCTGTGTTAGTAAACACAACCTGCAGAACAGATCTGAAAACCATTCAGGCATCAACATCACTGACTTTCCTTTGCCAACCACTGTACCTGAAAACCAGCACCAGTGTGCCATAAATGTAATGAGATCCCACTTTATTATTTGTCCCAATTAAAAGAATTTTAGCCCATAAAATTTTATTGCTTGAAGCCAAAATAAGCAAAATTTTTGTAGTAGACAGAAAATTAAAAGCACTCTGATATTTTGTAGCTGCCTGCCTCTTAAATTAGTGCAATGACAGATATTCACTCAAATTTCTACTCCCTCCTGAGTACAAAAGCCAGAATTTGTTGATCTTCATGACATATTAGGAAGATTGTCCTTTATCAAACTTTCTCTTAAGGGTACAAACTATGTAAAACTTCAAAATTAGGTGTACAATACAATTTCATTAAGAAAAGCAAGAGAATAGCTCTTGTTAAGTCAACCTGTTTTAACCATGTAGTTTCTGAAGCCCAATAAAGACACCAATTTAATATTTCACATCAGTATAATGCAATTTCTAACAAGATACACTTTTCATCAGTAATATCAAAAATTAAATCATTCCTTAAAACTAATTATTGATTCAAACAATCTAATATATTTTTCTGCTTTCCTCTTTGGGCTGTATTTGCTTTTTAATCTTAATATAAATAGCAGATATAAATACTTCATAGCATCATAGTCTTTCACAAGATTTTTTTTCTTTTAACGTATTTATTTTATTTTATTGGCATATTATGAACAATAAACTACATGTTTTAAACAGCCTTCTTTAAGACTTAAACATTTTAACAACATGAGAGTGATTTAAAAATTACCCTACAACTAATAAAATGAAATAAAAGTATTCAATAGAGAGCCCATTTCAACAATTCAGTAGCATATTTCAACAAATACTAAATACTGAAATACTGAAACACATTTCAATAGTATGAATACTCAGTGATTATATCTTTCAGAACTTTAAGTATTCACTCATCCCAGTCTTGTAGTTTAACCAACCCACTCCTGTCCTTTCAAAGCAGTAAGTTACGGTCTGAGACTCACATTAACCAAACCAAAATAGTGCTCATTCACTGGAAATTGTTCCGGACCAATCTCTTTCTCCAAAGCTGAGGCATTGGCGCCCTAGAAAAAAACCAAAAGCAGCAAAATATTAGTGTGGCAACAATGAAAGCAGCTGAGGAAAAACGTTTTTTGGCAAGGATAAACAACCAAAACCAATTAACCATCCATAAAAAAAACCCTGCAAAACAACTAAAAATTACCTTAGAGATGTTTCCAAATATGTGCTGTTCAAAAGCATCTCAAATTTATATAATTTTTATGTATTTTCATGCAATTTCACTGTTTTGATGTTCTGTACTTATTATTTCCAGAGTCGAATTACTTTAGTAACACTTGTACTAACACAGGATGCAAAGCAGGTCAGGCAAGGACAACTGGTGAGCTCCTTCTAACAAGTTTAATTTTCATACTGTAAAGCTCATTCCAGAAGAAGTTAAGAGATGTGTATTGTTTACAGGAAGCAAAGAGACTGGTCTGCTTCACTTACACTGAAAATATAAGTTGTTCGAAGTGCTTTGCTGAATGCCTTGAACTTTGCATAACTAAAAGAAAACACAGTACAGCTCGTGATGGTGTGCATTACAAATGCTGCAGCCTTTGCCCAAAAAATCTGTTGGGTCTGATCCTCAAAAGGAAGTCAGAGAATGTGACTTTCGTTACTCTGTGGCTGCTGACTGAACTGGTGCAGTAAACACCGTGTTTCAAAGAAAAGCATTGTTTTCTTTTTTATTTAGAGACAGAAAAACTTGTATGCTGGAAAATTCAGACAACAAAAAAAAAACCCTAGCTTTGGATGAGCTCTTACACTGATTGCTTTTAGAGAAATGGAAATGCATACAACTTTTTGCACTCAACAAAAGTGATATCTATATATCTATATATATCCTCAATGAGATTAATACGTGAGCATGAATATTCCAGCAGGTCTAAGTGCAGCTAAAATAGAGCATAATACACAGCAAAGAGCCTTAAAACCAGGTGCAACTCCATCCCAACAAGTTCATTTTTATACCAATGATAAAGCAAATAGCCATTACATGGCATATTGCAATAAATAAATTACATCAAAATCAGAGATTGCACTAAAAAGAGCACACAGGATTGCACAGATTAATTACAGACAGGAAGCAGCGGAACAGAATGAGTATTAGAACTGTGTCAAAATGTATACAATTGAAATGAAATGATGATGTGGCATCTGCCATGGTATGACCCCGGTACTGCAGAACTTTACCCAAACTACCTTAGCAGTTCTGAAATGGGAAGCACGTGCCCAAAGGCCCTCAGGAGGTAACAACTTCAACCAGAATAGGGCAAAAGCCAGGAAAACGCCATGCATGACACACCACAGCTCTGCTCCACTCACAGCATGGCCCCAGCTGCTGTCACCAGTCACATCCCCTCCAATTACCCAGTTTGATAAAGCCTCTCCTTTACTGAGGATTTAGCTGCAGGGCTTATTACTTTAAAAGGTGTTTTCAAATGCTGATTATAGTGGTGAGGAAAAGGGGTATAAACCCTCATTTAAGATTAAAGCACTCTGTGACTCTGAATATTTAGTTTTGCAGCCTTATTTAAATGCACCCACAAGCTCTGGCAAGGTGAGTATTACAAATAAACTAGGAAAAAGAAGGAACTGTGGGAGCCTTTTGCGCTACTGTTAAAATCTCTATTTCTTTAAAAATAAATTCAAGAGCAGGTTTAAGGAAATTCTTTCTCTTTTCAAAGCTAGGGTGGAGTATCTGCTTTACTCCATCTTTGAAAGGTAAATATTATGATATAAACATTGATGTTTCTGTTTGTACAGACCTGAACAGTGTATTTAGCTTTCTAGCACAATAAAGATCTGACTTGGCAATAAGAAAGACATGCTGAGATACTACCAGATCGTCACAGTTTTCTGATTATTCAAAGAAGCTTCATTCAAGGTTCAGACTTTCACATGACTTCAAAGCATGGCATCATCTATGTTTAAATGCAGCTGTTTATGAATGCTAATACAAACCAGCACGGATGTTTTTTACCAATATAAAACCCCTCGAGCTACTCAGACTTCCCTTTACAGCTCTGTTTTTGTCTGGCATAAAGGATGCTACCTCTCCCTCCAAAGTAATCATTTATACAGTGCACAGAGTATTGGTTGCAAAGAGCAGAAACACAGCAAGAGTACACTAAAATGTGTGTTCACAACTGACCCATAAAAGCTATTTTAAAACCTAATTATCCCTAGCTTCAAAGTGTTTCCCAGTCATGATTACAGTCCACATTATCAGTCCCAGCTGACTCTTCCATTATGCAGATACAGATGCAGGGGGGAGCACCACAGCACCACCAACTATTATGGCACCGTATCATCTCCTGGACATGAGGACACAGGAGGTTTAAGGCAGAGGTGGGAGTGCCTCTCTTTTCATCAGCCAAGTTGGAGTTACTGGACTTGGGAACTAGACTTGGGAAATTTCAGGCTGTGCTCTATGCTGTGGAGTAGAGAATTTATTCCTCTGCCACTTAACTGGGATCCCCAGGGAAAACCCCCCAAAAAACTCTCTTTCTTGGGGGGCTCACTTAATAACACATACAACAGGTGTCCAGTCTCCACACTGCAACCTGGCTTTGGTATTACACAGGGGACAGAAAGGAACATCATTAAGTTTGGTCAGTACATCCACCTCCAATTTCCCTTGTCCTTCTGAAGGGAAGCACATATGGTCATTATCCAGAAATAGAAGCAACAGAGGCACAGCAGAAGTCCATAAGATGATAATATTGCAGTAGGACTGAGATTTACCACTTTTTGCATCTCATCAGTGTAAAAGCTGCACAACCAAGCACTGCCTTACATTAACCCCCTTCCAGCACAGAGACAATAGTACAGGCAGAGAGAACACCCATTTGTCATAGCTGATGAAATGCAGCTTTACAAAGTGGAAAGTTCAGCAACTAAGGTGTGTTTACACAACATGAAATCGAGGTATGGTTTTTATTTGTTACTGAAAATTATCAATGATTACACAGAAGTCTTCACAAACCTAATGCAAGTTAGCTGTAAAACTGAACTACTGCAGATTTCATCCTCCAAAATGATGTCATGTAACCTTTATTTAATCATGTTCAAATCAGTTGAACATTAATTGCTTTATCTCTTCCATCAAGTTAAAGAAAAAAGCTATACTATTGGATTTATAAATTTCACCTTAAATGATAATTTCTTAATTAAGGGATAAGCATCTGTGTTTGGCACAGAAGTCCTTTAATTAAGTTCCTCAACTTTTTTTTTTCTTAAAGAGCTTGAGTTTTGTACAAATCACATTTAACACTAACTAGATGAGGGTTTTATTTCAATTTAGTGGAATCAAGCAGGAAATACAGAGGAATAGGAAGGTGTATTATCTTTGAAATGCATACAGCTGTATTTTCCTGATTTTCATGTTTTACAAATATACATCCTCCCAAATTTCTAAAATAAACTAAAAAGCCCACGGATGCCATACGTTTCAATGGAAAAGGGCAGGAAAAAAAAAAACAAAGCACAGACTAATGCAGATGTGGTTTTTTGTTTGTTTAGTTTTTCACTTGCTGAAACAACATCATTAAATGCCATTTATTACTGCCTTTTCTCACAGCCTCAGAGGCCACACTGCTGTGGTGTTTCATGTTGAACTAGTCCTTCTGAGACACAACAGCTGACACAGGGATAAGATAACTGGAGCCCATCTGTAAAACAAATCAGATGGTGCTTCGGATCTGCCATACACACCTTGGGTTTCAGAACATTCTTGCCAGATTAGTTATAGGCTGGTATTGTGACTGAGCACCAGCTGCAGCTGATCTATGTTGTCTGATGTAGTTTCCTCCAAAAGTCATCTAATTTGTGCACTCTGAGACCGCTCCCAAAACGCAAACCAAAGCATGGCAAATTGGGATGCCACCCTACATTAAAAATACTGTCTCAAAACATGTCAGCAAGCAGGCAAACAATTGCAGTTTTAAAGTGTCCTACCTTGTCATTAGCATCCAACCTAGCAGGCAGAATTTCCCTTACAAAGGCATGATTCATAACCAGCCTAACGTGCTTGGAAGCTTACACATCTTACTGGCCTGGGATAGGGGGGTTTGATCTATCTCTTTCTAGACTAAAAATCACTTGATAGCTTGGTGGGTCATCTTTTCAATTGTTTAACAGCTCTACCCTCTAGTTTAACTAAGCTGTAAATTTCCTGAGTAAAATCAGAATTTCACCTTTAAAACAAATTTCTTGTCTGAAAACTTACCTTTGTCACCAGCATCCTGAATATCCATTTCTCCCTTCACACCTGCACTATGCCAGATCCTTCCCTACAATGCTCTCCACCTCACTCAAGAAGCAAGGAACAACACTGGTTAAAGGTGACTCAAATAACTAAACCATGTTGCACAGGTATATGTAAGCCAAACTCTTTAAACATGACCTTAGCTATAGGTAAATGAACCATACAGAACTATTACTCTTTCTAGTGACAGAAGGGCATTACAAGTAAAAGGGAAACTCAGTAATCAGGAATAACAACATTCCCAAACAAGTGTAAAATTAATGGAATTATTTATGATTTGCAAAAATAAATCTCAGTACAGAAGCACTCACTAGTGCTTTCACTTTTTTTATTAGATTTTTCCTTGTCTATGCAACTAGTGAAGATACAAAGAATTTCACAGCCCATTGCACTAATTAATGCACTGTGACAGGAATTCTCTGCTAAAGAAGAAATGCAGAATTCTACTCTTCCAGTTACGTTTTATCAGAGTATGTGAATGCATACATTTCTGTGTACTCATGTAAATCAGGACTAAGAGCAAAGAGAACAGCTATCTTAAATCAGCTTATATTTGTTGCCTCAATTGCAACCAAAACTGAAACACAATTCTTTTGAAACTGTTTCTAGCCAGGAAGTCGCAGTGAAATACGAGTGGGATTCAATAATCCTTGTTGTTCATTTCTTTGCAAAAGAACATGCATTATTAATACATTAAATATTTAGATAGTTTCAGTTAATGCTTTTTAAATACTTCCAAATAGTGTTATTTTATTAATCAGTCTAAGACATAGTCCTGTATACTCTTATCATGTGCAGCTAAGACAAAAAATTTTTTGAGTATGAAGTAAAAACACCTCTGAGTAAGGAAAATTATACCAAATCACAAAATTACTTTCTCTTCACATTTGATATGTCTACCAAACCTATCTTTTTGAGCCTCAGTGAACATTCACAAAATATTTTCCTTCACAGCAATTAGATACAGTTGCACTTCCTTGTATATGACAAATGTATGATGGTGTATCCTTTTGAACACCGAAGTCAAAGAGAAGTCAGTATCTCAGAAAAATCAGACTCACCTTACTACTCAAAATGCAGGGCGAGTGGGGAAAACACATCTGCTCAATAGTTGTTTTTGATAAACTGCATCCTGTGGTGTGTTTCGTATGCTTTTATTACTTACATAATTCCAGTTTCAGAAAACAAATATATTGCTTTTATAACTTCCCATTTTCATGGAATCATAAAAAGAATGTGAGTTTATAAACTCACATGATATAAACTCACATGATAAAAATGTTTTCCTATTCTGGTCTACTTACGTTAATACAACCTTCTGGTTTTACACTACAGAAAAGATCTAGATTCTTTTTTTCCTCAACTGAAAGATCAGCTAGATCTTACCTAAATAAACCATTTGTTAGAAGCATTTTACTTTGGCAATCTTCCTAAGCTATGAAAACAAAAATTAGCCCTTACACAGGGCTTTTATACACCTCTTTCCCTCAAGAAATTTGAATAGAAAACCCCTTTCGGCACATTTTTTCAGAATCATTCCTAGAAGTTTTAATGCAAATTAGTTGCTTCAGGGATGTAAAAAGTAAATACAAAGACTACAAAACTGACCGATGTAAATATTCAGGTGTTGTCTAGTAACGTAAGGGGATCAGTTGTTCCCATTGACACAGCTAAAAATTCTGCTACCAAGACTAGAGTCCAAATTTGTATTTAGTTTTCCTTCGTGCTTAGAACATGCAAGATGAATAGACACGTGTGTGAGGGTAAAAAGAAAATGGAACACTTACATAAATC
Source organism: Peucedramus taeniatus (assembly GCA_013400575.1). Classification (NCBI taxonomy): domain Eukaryota; kingdom Metazoa; phylum Chordata; class Aves; order Passeriformes; family Fringillidae; genus Peucedramus; species Peucedramus taeniatus. The sequence goes on from WBNO01007747.1 coordinate 404,568, forward strand.
AAATCATCCAAATAAGTAATATGTCAACTAAGTCAGTCCCTGTGCTGGTATAAATACTGCTTTACAACTACATCACTTTGAGAATTTTTTTTTTTTTGGTGTTTTATATTTGATAATTGTTTTAGGTTAGAGTCAAATTCCTATTTTGATGAAAACTGAAAACAAATTTGTCTAAATTAATTAGTACACTAAACAGCACTACAAACCCAGTATTCTAAAGACCAAATATAAATATTCATCTTTTATTACCATACTGTAGCATGCTGCAGCCAGAAAAATGATGATGACAAATGCCTGAATCTTAGTGTCCTGTTTATCTTCCAAGTGTCTCCTGATAAGAACTCCAACAGACGAGTGGAATTCCCCTCTGTGGTGTAAGCTCCTACCCCAAGTGCCTAACAAACACTTCTCCAAAAACTCCTGTGCTTGCCACAGAGCCACCACACCAGAACTCGTGCCTGAACACTCGGGTCCAGGGAGCACGGCAGATCCAGGTCATCGTGCCAGGGTGAAACGCAGCGGCTGAGACACAGCACATGTTCCTTCTTGCCAATGTGCTACACCAGCAAGTCAGACAGCTGGATAAAGGGACCCCACAATACTGTGGTTTCCTCTGTGTTACTTTAGTCCTTTCCTTCTCTGCTGGTTTTTTTCTGTCACCTCCTCATTTTGAAGCTGTTTTGCCATAACTTTTATTTCCTAGCTGTAATTCTCATTTTCAAATTCAATCCTCACTTCTTCCAGCATGAGTCCTCTGTATACTTTCCCGTGGCATCTGTTAACCTGATCATCAATTAATGTTTAAGTATTACAATTTGTGCTTCAGATGAGACAGTGCCATTAGAAGGAACAGGATTGAGTACATCATAGCCATTGCTGGCTGGCTGCAGACTCTGGAAAACATCAATTTGCATTAAGTGCAGATTTCACAATCAGGTTTGAAACCCTATTGTAAACAAACAATTCCTGAAGCAGTAAGAAAGCCCATAAATGCACACCTCTCTCACAGTTAGCTAGAAAATTTTCCTGCAACTGAGAGTTTTTATAAAGCCTCTCTGCTATGACACTCAAGGTAGGTGCACTTCGACCTTCCCTCAGCTGGTCACTAGCAAGGTCTGTTTCCTCTAAGATGCCTTTCCCCACACATGCTTGTTTGGGCTCCAATACCTCTGAAACATCTTCACCCTTGTGAAACGTGACTGAAATGGACAAAAGGGTGCTTGTGACAGTGCCCCTCAGGAGGAGACAGGCAGGAAAAGGACAATAGCCAGACATTCAGATGATTCCAAGCGTCTTAATCCTCTCAAAAACAGAACAAAAATTTGGATTGTAAGATAAGCAGAGGTTCTCACACAGAACACACTGTTACATCACACAATCAACATCTAACCACCAACTGTGTATTTGATGTCAGTGCTGGGGGGCTGAAACAATCACTGAAGACATTCAGTGACAGACCCTGTATGCAAGATGCTGAGATAGCAGACAGAGAAGGGAATACACAGACAAACACCCAAACCATGAAGGTTTTGATGTCTAATGCTACAGCTCCTAAACTATTACAGTCTTAAGATATCAGCACACTTTTTCAGGTTGTGCCAAAACCATCAACCACTTTCTAGAAGAAACACTGAAAAGTATTGCTACCATTACAACTTCCTTGTGTGTGTCTCTAGACTGACATCTTGGAGGCTTTTCATAGCTTTTAAGCTACAAATGTAATTTCTATCTTCTCTTTGCTTCAGTTGCTCAAAGACTTGATGCCTTTTAACTGCTAGCAAGCGTTTCCTAGATTCTGGACAACAGAAGCAGAAGTGAGAAGTACTAGATGCAATCTATGAGAATAGCATGGGGCACATCTTCACTGCAGTAAGCCTAGGTTACTTTATCCCTCCTCAGCTATGCAAAGAATCCCATATAGTTCAGTCAAGTAAGGCTTTGATTGCAGTTTTACACATGGGTGAAGGTAAAGACCAAGTTCTACTTTTACTGCAAAGACTTTAAAAATAATTTTAAAAAGTAGACCACACAGTTTTAAACTCATCCATTTTGCAACAAGAACAGTGGCTAAAGCACTCAAGGGCAAAGGTATTTTCAGTGCTTTTTCACAGTCTCCAGCCATGTAATTAAGACTTACTATGGCACAAGGAAGCATGTGAATGGTGATATAGGCCAAAAAATTTCAAGGAAGCTGAAAGGTGATATATACACTAGAACATATTAGTGCAGAAAGATCTCTGTCAACACTGGTGTGAACACTGAGGTATAGGTCAATGAACTAATGCAGCATACACAAAGGTACCAACCAACACAGATAGGATGTCCTCTTGGACACATAAAATCTAAATGGGTCAGCAGAAGCAAAACTTGAATTCAGATTTTTTTAAAAAAAAGACATGAAACACAGAACTGCAATGGTAGAGTTTCTCCAATACAGTTCTAGACTGCTCTGTCACAGATTATAAGTGTACACACATGCTAGGTTTGTGTTGGCAAAACACAAACCTTTGTTTGTGTCTCTTGACAGAAATTGCCTGTTACTGGTTTTGTACTAACAAGAACTTTTGTCTTCACAAGAAGACACAGAACAGTCTGAGAGTTCTTGTAAGAGGCATGGGAAAAAGCAAGAAAAACTTGTAATAATTCTTAGGTAATTGTCTGGCACTTTATCAAAGTGTGTTGACACAAAGAAGCATTGCCAGGAAAAAAAAAAAATGTATTACTCAGCACTTATAATCCTCTTCAATTTTGTAAAACATATGCTTAAACATAAGTATTTGACTCTTGTTAGAATTAAAAAGATCTGCCTCGCCTCAACCACACAGTTCTGAACAATACCACAGTAAATACCACGTGCTCCTTCACACTTTACAGATATACTTTTAAGCACAATCTCATATTAACTGCTGAAAAGCTTTTACAGCTGGTATCCTATGCTAGGTGTCCCATATCACAGTACTATGAAAGCTTATGGGTCAGAAAGGCCCAGCAAAAATCTTATGCCTGGAGTTTATCCACCTCAGTGCACATGACAGTGATTGGACAGATAATATCTAATTGCCATCAGAATTTCAGCTTTATGGATACAGACACTTTAATCAGTTATAAGATTTTTAGTTGAAAATTTTGTTTCAGGATTGACCTAAATCTCAGTGACATAACATCATTTCTAATAAACATACACACAGAATAATCTTAGAGTATCTGTTTGTCCAGTCCAGACCTAGGGTTTGTATGCAGTCCAGAAGCAGAGCAGTGAGGTCTCACACTTGACCCAAATCAAGAGGCCAGCGCTGAATTTATGCTGACACAAATGCCAGTGGCCAACTATGGGTGAAAAGATGCCAGCTAGAATTGCAATAAAAGATTGCCCCAGCCCAGTAAACAATCACACTGATTCCTCAACAACCTAAAACCTGCCTTCAGAGAATGGAAACTCCTGAAGCACATGGTACATGTCTTACCAATCTGACCACATCAGGATGTCAGTATGACAGCTGATAAATATACAGCTGATAAATTCAAGAAGATTCTTCCAATTCCAAACTAAAAGATGTCATCTCTCATGTCAAAAAAACCCTCCATTATTCCAGTGACTAAACACCACCTGAGCAATTCCATCCTATGGGCTTACAGATATTTACTCACAATTCTCACAGGCCGCCTCTAAAATAGCTGTTGGAGACATTCAAGCCTCTTTGCAGCACGATTTATGAACACCATAAATCAGTTTCCAATAATATGAAATGTAAGCATTTCCCACTGTTAGATGAGACATAATAATAATAGCAATTCAGCAAATTAACAGAGTAGATGACAGAGCGTGTTCTTCCCCTTATTCATCTCTTCTTTTTCCCCGCAGAAACAGATTTGGTAACAAGAACTTTCACATGGCCATGGAATAGGTAGAAGAGAGCACAAACGTAAGAACTTCTGCTTTGAACCATCAGCACATCTCTCGCATAACAAGCAGTAACTTCTACTGACTAAGGGATATTTCCTTCCTTAATTTCATCACTCCTCCATCAGCGAATCTACTGAGCTTCCCACCCCTCTTTAAAACAACCCAAGAGAGCTTTATCACATCTGTGCTTCTGCTTATGGCTCTAATTCACCACGAGAGAGAGTAATGGGAAAGCAATCACAGGGAGAAGCCTCCTGTCGGGACCCTGCACACCAGTCAGAGCACAGGGGCGGGATGAGATGCCCGCACGTGTCCGGGGAACCCGGGGAGCACCCGCCCGTGCATGGGCGATTCCAGCCCCAGCTCGGGAGCGCAGCACTCGGAGAGAGCAGGGACGCTACGGAGGGAGTCGGGAGAGGAAGGGCGCTTCCAGAAACCCGACGGGAACAACCACATGCCTGCAATAGGCAGCCCCGGACCGGGGGCGATGCCCCGGAGCGCTGCCCCCGCTTTCGGCACACTTTGGGGAGGGCTGCGCTCGGTCCCCCCGCGCTCCAGCCCCGTCCGCAGCCGGGACCCGGCTTCGCCGCCCGCCCAGCTCAACCCCCTCGGCGCCCGCATCCAGGTTGAGTCTCCCAAAGCCGATTAACCCCGCTCCGCTCCCGACCGCCGCCCACGGCAGCGCTCCCGCCCCGCGCCCCGCCCGGCCTCCCC
>WBNO01007747.1:409470-422749 GCA_013400575.1 Peucedramus taeniatus
AGGGCCGGCCGAGCTCGGCGGGGAACCGACCGGTTTGTCGGTGGCACCAGAGTTTGTACGGAGTCACCGAGTCGTAACGGTTGGAAGAGATCCCGAAGAGCTTCGGTCCAGCCGTCCACCCAGCACTGTGACCCCTAAACCACATCACCCAACGCCGGATCGAGACGCCTCTTCAAACACCTCCAGGGCGAACGACCCCACCACCTCCCTGGGCAACCTATTCCAATATCTGACCACAGAATCACAGTATGGGTCAGGCTGGAAGGGACCACAGTGCGCCAGCCTCAGACATCTGGGAAAATAAAGCTGATGTGCAGAGTAGTCATAGCAGGTAATTGAGGGACCTACTTGAGAAAGAGCTTAACCCTGTTGTTTGTCTGCAGATTGTAAGAAGAAATCTGGATGACTTGTTCAAGATGTTGATACCTGCACTAAAGAAGCACAAAGCTAGCCAAGATATCTGCCACTCTGTCTTTTTTCATACGTAGGAAAAATCTAGTAGATCAAGATGCATTATTATTAAGAACAATGTAAATGCACACAAGGTCTTGATCATAAATACATCCATTCACTGTAGAGTATTTTAATATCTATAACATTAAATCATTACAATTTCTATCTTATTCAGAAGTAAGTGTTCTTTAGCAACTAAGTTAATGGAATAGTAAATTTTCCTTCAGCTGAAACATAAAGAATATGACTTTAGAAAGTATTATAAATGAACTCTACTGCAACCTGCAATAGCCTGAAATATCACATAAAACCATTTTATAAGATACCTGTCATATCGAATTGTATATTTCAAAAGTATAGTAGCTGAGAAAATGAACACCTCTTGGATGATTACATTCTGAAACTGTTGCCACAGAAACCATGGGGGAGGACAGCATCAGGGGAATGAGAAAGAATAGAAACAAAAGTAGTGGATTGGCCATTTTTGAGCAAAAAAAGCAAGAATGGGTATTTAGCAGGATAGACATGTCAAACCTTCAGATATCCAGCAGTTCATCTACTGAAATACATTTGCTGCCAGAAACATCTCCAAAACAATTCCTTACAGTATTAATCAGACCCACCACAACAGATACTCCTCTATCATCCAGAGTAGACCAAATTTCAAAACATGACATGAAGAAAATAAGGCAGTGTGCTGTCTCCCTGAAGCAGAAAAGCACGAAAACCAATTGCACTGTTGCAGAAGCTGATACCGTTATCTGGGAGATAATTCAGTTTGGAACCAATTATGTGGCATCAAGTGGAACCGTTCAGGCCAAAGAATACTGCAGGAAATTTTGAAAGGCACTCAACTGGAAAATCAGAGATTGCCTAGAAGTTTCTTCCTGCCCATAAATTAGAGAAAGAAGGTAAAATATACTTGTTGTGAAGTGCTCTTTATGTCTCTAGTGTCAAGGCAAAAATTCCATTATTTTGGAGTTATTTCAGTTATTATTGGATTACATTTCAAAAAGCGGGGAGAATGAGTGGCTGTGCTGGCCTGTATCTGGTAGGTGTGGGTAATTGTTGTCAGAGGCTAAGAGCAGCTGGGAAGATGCTAAATTAGTAACACACAGAGAGACTGATTTTGTTCTGTGTAAACTGAGTTGCTGTGTTATAAGCAAACTGATCTCACATCACACAGAATGAGGGGAAATACAGAAACACTTTCTATACCATCAAACATTAAACTAGAGTAAAATATGAGGAAATGAGGAATAGAATCTAAAATCATCCCGTAATTGTCATCATCAAGCCCTTTGGGGCAATTGGAATTACTCAAAATGAAGTATATTTGGTGAGCTAAGGAAAAACAGGGTGGGTAGACCACAGCTGTGCATGTATTTGTGTACGCTTGAGGCTACAGGGTTTAGAAAACAGAATGACTGTAATTCATCTAGATCAGTACCATAACTGACCTGGTCTGAGAAAATATATCAGTCATGTCTTGTATCGCTGCCTGACAAAAGGCATCTTTGCCAACAGGCCAGCCAATCTGCTGAGGAGAACTGTAATAAGAAAGAAGGAAGTTTCTTGATCACAAACCACAGGTTTGGGGATAATTTTAGCCTGTCCGATATCTGCTGCAAGTGTAACACCTCAGGATGCAAGCAATCAAGGAAATTTCTGGAAGGCATCAGGGATAACTTCTTAATTGGGACTGAGCCACCCAGGAGTGTTTTGCAGCTGGATCTGTTCTTCACTGCCAAGGAGGAACTAGGGGATGTAGTAATCAATTCCCATGGTTATTAAAGCCTGGGGTGTAGTGACTGAGGAATGGAGTACATGATCCTGTGCAGGCCGAGGAAGGAGAGGGGGAGATTATCAGCCCTGGATTTAGAGGATCAGGCAAGTTTATTCAGGAAATCGGTAGATTAGTTGCCATGAACAGCAGCACTGAAGGATAAAGTTACTCAGGAAAGCTGGCAGGAGAGTGCCAGGATCCCAACAGCGGAAAGAACAAATAGAGGTATTAGTATTTTCATCACTGAGAAAGCAAAATTTATATGCTGTCAAGATAGAAAAAGTAGCTAAATGAGAAATTAAATTTATTCTGGGATTATTGTAAGATCTGCATTGTTTGGTAAATTTATCCCATTCAGGTACATTATATTTCAATAGATACTCAAGTAGAGTTACCTAAAAATACAGTGAGCAGATCACATCTGCAGAGATGAGGGGCTTTGTTGTGCAGAGCAGTGACTGAAAAGAAATTTAGAGCAGCCAGGGGCCAGTCTAATGCTATGGTATAAGCAAATAAGTGAATCCTATATAACAAGGGAACCAGGGATGTGGCAATCAGGAAGAGACATTATTTTCCCTTCAGATACGGCATTGAACTGATCTTTGTGGTAATACTGCACTAGTCTCTGGTGTCCTTGTTGTCAAAAGAGTGCTGAGAAATTATTTGAGCCAGGAGAAAATTCTTTGTATGGAGAGACTTAAAGAGCACAATCTGCTTGACTTTTCAAAACTATTGGAAATTGTCTGCAGTGATCTTTAATCTTGCACAGTGAGAGGCATAACACGAAAAATACCTATAAGCTGAAATGAAACAAATTTTAATTATAGATGGCACACATTTTTAAACAGTGGAAGACATTAATAGTTGGAATATGCTTCCAGGAGAAATGGCACCTCCACGATCTCCTAAGGGCTTCACTAAAGAATGGATTTTCTTCTTACAGAGGTACATCAGTAGAACAGATAGAATTATTTCCCTGCCCTGAAAATCTCTCGGAGCATGAAGCTGTGGTTATTGCATAGCATTTGTACTACCACGACATCTAAGAATACAAGTCAGAGGCCACAGCACTTGGCCACCTCAGTCAATATGTGAGACCCTAAGAGAAAACCCCATTCTATCTTCTGAAGAACTTACATTGCAAGTGTACAGAGACACTTGCACAGAGGAGCAAAGAGGAAATATAACAAGGGTAAACTGCTGCTGCTTAACCTGTGCGTCTCCTTGTTTCATAATCTTGTGGTTTGGCAAGCACCCAGCTTACTCTAGGGTGTGTGGGTAGGTTGGCTTCAGAAACTAAAGAGTAGGCATGGTACAGGTGTGTTTGTGCCTGTATCCTCCATCTGTGACTATAGATGGTTCTGCTGAATCTGGGGCATGTCAGGTTTTCATTAATGCTGCTTGACAACGGAATTGGTCCCACAGGTCTGTTTAGCCCTCTGCTAACCAGTCAAGCCACCAGCTGGTTGGACTATTGACCTGCATGCAGACATACCACACCTGTTGTTGGACTAGTGTACAGAGTGACTGCAAGAGCACACTATAACAGCATATTTCAGGTTGGACAGGGCCTCTGGAGATCTTCAGTCCAACCTTCTGCTCCAGCAGAGTTAGAGCTGAGGCCAGAACAGGTTGCTTTGTGTACATGGCAGTTAAGGATGTGTGCTAGTGTGGACTTGGCAATGCTGGGTAAACATTTGGATTTGATTTTAAGGGTCTTTTTCCAGCCTAAATGGTTCTATGATTCTGTATACCTCCACTTGTTCCAGAAACTCTTACATTTGGATCCAGACATAATAGTGGGGGTGGAGGGGAGGCGGTTTTGTCCTCTGTTTTTTTTTTTGGTTTTTGCAAAAAAAGCCATCTGAATTCACCATCTGTATCTTTATTGACACAAATCCCAGTGAAGGTCATCCACCATTCTCATAATAGATTAAGCAGCCTTGCTATGGAAATGCATCTTACTTTGTGGACAATGGGTGTTCCAGGATTTGTGCTATGAGGCAGTAGAGAGTAAGACATAAAGGAAATTTTCCCCAGCTTGTATCTCACAATTCCAAGAAAAGCTGGTGCTGCATAAATTATACAGAACTAGAATCTTAACACATTATGAAAATTGAAATTGGATCCCTCTGGGGAACTGAAGAGACAACAGGAAATATATTTTGAAAATAATGTTATCAAACCATCTTGTACTGACTGACAGATAGTGGAAATGTCTATATTAGTAAATTATTTTTGTGAATTACATTGAAGGTACGTTTTCAGAAAATACAACTATTTTCATAGCAATTGTACATGCTCTCTGGCAGCCATGACAGGGGTGATGGTAAACTACCTGGATATGGGAGGATCTGAGCAAGTAGTTAGACAAGTGATGCATTTTATTCATAGGTTCAAAAGCATGAGTTGTCTTAGTTGTAATCATAAGCAAGATATGAACAAATTATTATCATAGGAAAGTATATAAAATGCACAAATTATGATGTATAATTGTACAATAGATAAATATTTTTTATTTACTAGCATGTTTTATTAGTAGATCTAATAATATTTTACAAAGAGGTGTGAGAAATAATCATTATTAGACCAAATCTGTTAAGAAAATAGACTAGGCAAGAGTTCTCTGACAGGGTAAAATTTGCTCATGATGATTTTTTCCCTTGCATTCATTTTAGAAGATCAAAGATTTCCACAGTGAAGGAGTTGAGTTCTCTTGGGTTTTTGTTGGTTTTTGGTTTTGGTGGGTTTGGTTTGTTTTATTTTTTTCTTTTTAAGCAGAGGTTAATGTTTGTTTCTTGCTGAGTTCACACATGTAGATATTTTCATCCTTTGGTTTTCACAGCTCAGCTGATACTGGGCGTCTTGCCATATATTTATAACTGGCAAACAATTAATCTGCTATACAAAGGATAGCCAGCATCTGAGAAGTTAAAAGGGAAAATAAAAAAATGTTATGCTACTAAACTGAATAAAAATCTCTACAAATAAAAATTATACATCAGTTAAGAGAGATTTCCAATGGACTGTAAAATATAAGAGTTTAGTTGTGTTGAAAATAACAGTAGATGTCTAAACTGTTATCACTGTGAGTCTTTAGACTTCTAAAAGAAGGTGGAATTCTATCTGGAAATAAAGTTCTAATTTGTAGAAAAAGAGTCCATTTATAAATTTGTAACTCTTTTGAATGATGTTATTGTATTCTGTAAGAGAAGTGTGCAGAGCTTGGGTCTCGGTGATCTCGATATAAAAGGATGTGGGCTAGGCACAAAAATTATAACTGTGTGCTTTTTTACACTGTTCTGAACATAATCTTTTGAATAAATAGGGCCACAAGTACATTTAAAAAGAAGGGGGGAGTTAATATTGTAATGAAATGCTTTCAATAATGGAAACTTTTTAAAAATTAATGGCTTTGATCCTTGATCCAGGCACTCGAGATGCCACTGTTTCAGTAACCCCAGTTTCTCCTTAGTCTGAAACTCCGGGAGTCAGTGACAGTGTCTAACACTAACTTGGAAAATCCATTATTAGAGGTAAGAAGTGCAAGATGCTTCCTCAGTCTCTGTGTTCTCTGCCAGAATACCAAGCAACGCTTCCCGTTGCAGTCAGCAAGGCTTTATTTTTGTGATCTGCGCAGCAGTTTCCCAAAAGCAAGATTAGCTGTCACGGAGTAACAACAGTGACGCACCATCCCACAACAGGCAGCCTCCAGGTGAGGAGTTTGTATCGTTACAGTCTCCCCCACTAATCAGTTTTCTGCAGTACCAAGATACAAGGGAGGCTAAGGAGGAATATGTAAACCAGCATGGAGATAGATATGCAGTAGGAAAAAATATCCATTAAGAGGTAGAAAAAAATACTGGATACTGCTTTCTGGAGATAATAAATTTGTTAAAGAGCATTTACTGTTAATAGCCCGTGTCTGTCACGACACTAACGGATGGTGAATTACTTTTGTTTTAACTGAAACATATGTCACAGCAATATTTTGTGCTTCCGCTGATCTAAAGCTATTGTTCAAGTCCTTGGTGCAATCAGTTCTCAAACAATGATCCCTTTGTCAGCAGTACAGAAGTAGAATAATTTTGATTTCTTCTCTTGCAAGATTGATACCCTGGAGAACCCACAGTTCCCCTCCGTACTTGCAGATGGTCAGTTAAATACTCCCATCTGGTTATATTTGTTTTTTTTTCTAGTTATACTTAGTTTTTTCTAAAAACAAAGCTAAATAAAACCCCATAAACAAACAGAAAAGGAAAAAAAAAACAAACAAAGGAAAAATCCAAACCTACCAACCAACTGCAAGTCATTGCATGAGCAGCAGAACTAATAAAGCTCCATTTCCTGCAGTTTGTGCCCTGTGTCTTTATACTGCAGTAATCCAAGCATCACTTCTTTGTCCTGTATGGTCTCATTTTCTCCTTCCATTTGCCCTGCAATTTCATTTCCTTCTCCCTCCCTGCAGCACTTATTGCCATTTGCCCTGTGGGAATTTTTCCTTGTTCTGTCCCTTCACGTGACTCTCTCCCTTGAATAAGTTGCTGCTACCTTGGAGGAGCCCATATGCTGATTAGCTCACATTCCTATTTTGCATATTCCATGAAGGACTCCACAACATTTCACAAATACTAATTAATTGATCCTTAACAATAACTCTGCTCCACCTATATGTGCTACTATTTCTGTTACACAGATGGGAAAGTTGGTCTAGTTTATCCTCGGTTAGTCAAAGTTTAGTTAAGTTTAATCTTTGCTAATTCTCTGTTTCACTTCTCCTTGACTGACCATTAATTTGTTCCTGTCTGGCTGCAGTTTTTGTTCAGAGCAGCTATTGTTGTCTCACTGACAGGGGTTGTCAGAGTGCAGCCAATTCTCATTATTTTATCGCAAGCCTTGTGATATTTGATAGCTCCCTTGCAGCCACAGTTCCTGGGATCAGGGGATGAGGATTACTTGACAAATTCACCTTATTATAACAAGTTTATGGCTCAATCAGCTAGAAAGCTGGAAAATTATGGCAGGATGGAAAATGTTCAAAACAGGGTGAAAATAAAAATACAACTTTTTAAAAATACAACTGTTTTAAGGCATTTGTACCTTGTGATGTCAAGGACTCTGTCTCAGGTTCATCATTTAAGATACTGGTATGTGTAAGACTGCAGAAGCTACAGACCATTTCCCACTTTGGAAAGGAGGCAGAAAAGAAATCACTCAGTGAAGGCTAACATTTTCTGACCACAGATCCAAACTCTGCTAAAGCACCTAGGAAAGAGTACTTAAGTGGAATTATAAACACATGTGAAGTGCTCTAATGCAGATAACTGTGCTTTTTACTCCTGTACATTCTGGATGTGATCCTTCCTTCCTTTTCTTTCAAGAAGATACTATGGAAGCAGGATAGGAGTTTCTTTTGGCATCCAGAAGATATTTAAATGTAGGGTCAAGACAATAATGTTTACTGAAAGATTGTTACAATGAGTTTGCAATAACTCTGGTTACTTCATGCATTATTAAAACCAGCATTTTGTAGCACAATTAAAATCATAAAGAGTCTACTTTGTCTTTAGGCATTCATACAGAAAAGCAAATTTAATCTGGCATAGCTGGAAGAGAAATTTAAATTTGTGCTTACTTACTTGCAGCTAACACCAAGTAGAAAACATTCCTTTACCTGAAATGAAACTAGCAATATTTTATATAGCCCTTTCATTCCAGCAAGGTTCTTTGCCATTTAATAAGTAATTAAAAACAATTATTCTAATAGCTGTGATCAGAACAATTAATGAGAAATGCACATGGCTACTTCAGATGCCAATTTGCTAACAGAATGCCATAGAGTATTTATAGACTGGAGAATGATTCCACCCACATTTTTACTTTGTGCTGTTACCTCCATCAGACCTTTTTAAACTACATCACCTTTATTATATTGATGACTGTGATCATCCTCAGTAACAGCAGAAAGTATCTCAGAAGTAATGGGTGCACAGTAAGCAAGTTAACTGGGACTGTTGTGTATAAATTGGAGCACTGATAATCAAGAGACGTGTGTGGGAATGGGAGCAAATGCACAGAGCCTGCTAAGTGTGTGGAGGCTTCAAGAGCATGGAATTTAGTTTGGTAAAATTAAAATGTAAAGGAGATATTCTGTGCAAATAATTACAGAAAAAGGGCAAGCATTGTTCTTACACCTAGGAGTATGTGTAAGATCAGACATAAACAAAGGAAGAGAAAATAGCATCCTAATCATTAAGCCAGCTCTTAAACTGTAGTTAATAACTCCCAAGAGGGCTAGCAAAGGGCTCAAGGTTGGACTGTGAAAGATCAGATTTTTAAAAATATATTTGAACATTAATTCTATACTTATATTCCATACATTAGCAAAAGAAAATCCCCACCAAAATCCCCACATTATGCAGATTTGCTGCTGGCAGCAGCTGAGTTCCTCCATGACAAAGGAGCACAATTTTCTGTAATTATCAGCTGTATCAGTGTAGGGGTGGCTAATCACCAAAACAAATAAATGTACAGTGAAGCTGATGGTGACAATAAAGGAGTTGCTTGTTCCTGGGTAACTGGTTTGGACCAAGGAGAGGTTACAGAGAGACAAAAATGTGGTAACACAAGAAGTTTGAGAAAATACTGAATGATGATACCAGCTGAATAACTGAATAATGGATACACTGAATAATAAAACCAGTTGATTGAGAAGTTCCTCTGTTAGTAAGGAAAGAAAGGGACCTTAATTGCTTTTGAAATGAGGTCTGATAAATGTGAAGTATGATAAATGTCTTATATTAATTGGTACCTATAAGAAAATGGTCACAGTTACAAAAGAGCTTCCTTGGAAGTTCCTGATGATTTCTGTACGGGTAGAATGCCATGTTAACCAAATAAGCAGTGGAATGACGGAACTTGTTCAGTATTTCAGATTTCATGTTGCAGTCTAGATAATGATGGAATAAAGGCCATTTGTTTCACTCTGGTGTCAATCCACCCACATTGAAGAACACTTTGAATTGGCAACAAATTTGTAAGTACCATAAGTGTAATGAAAACTTCCACTCATGTGTGACATGCTGAGCCCCATCACAATTCTTGGCCTACAGGGTTTTTGCCTTTTAATTTCTCTCAAAGGGAGGCTGTCGTTTTTCCCATTCCTTTCCCCATGATATGCCTCACTGGCAATGCAGCTCAGTACAGCCACCTGTACTGGCACTTCCGCAATTCCACAGTGACTCCTTTGAAGAAGTTTGACTGCACTGTCATTTTTGGAAGGAGATTGGTTGATTAGACACTAATTTGATTGATTTTAACTCCCATGGAGCTAGGCTCAAGCTTGCATTTACAGAAGGGGTTTTGTGGATAAAGATATGAACTAACTACAGAAATAAAAAGGTTGGTTGTTAGGGCTAGAATCATGGGGGAGCTGAAGAGACCATAAAAGGGGACAGAAGCATGACTCTGAGATGCCATATAACATGACCTTTTGGAAAGAGTGAACAATGGAATAACTGGGTCAGCTGAGGAGGTGACAGATTACTTTGGTCAGTAGCTTTCCAATCAAAAGCACAGTATAGATGCTGCACTTCTGTGGATGGGGTAACCAATTAACTTCACAATCTTGATTTTCAATTTAGGATCTTGGTTTTGCAATGTTTTCACAAAAGGAACTGCAGATTTTAATCCTCTTTAACATCTATTCTCGGTTATTTCTGTTACAATTTTACTTCAGTCCTAATCAGCTTTTTTTTTTTCATGTAATGAATGCATTTTGTGAGACACAGGAAACCTACACCCTAGTGAAGCGGAATAGTTTTCATTTTTCACCTCAAAGCCCTTTACAAACTCTCATTAATTTAAATTCCTTCCACATACCTGCTGAATAACCCAACACAAACAGAATGTCACACTCAGGATCTCTGTGTGTATCACTTGGTCCGCTGAGCATAGGAGCAAGCCAGATCCCACTGTGCATTAAAATTTCAGTGAAGGATTCCTGGCAACTCCATGTGCAGAATCATCACAGCACATTTATTCTTTACAGAGATCCATCATCCACACAGATGCTGCAGAGAAATGTCAGAAGAAAATATGGCTTTCCCAGAGAAGATACCAGGATCAAGCTGTGGGAGCTTGGGGACTAAAAATGGTTGGGGCTTGGCATAGTATTTTCCACTCTGAAAAAAACAAAGTGATGTTTATCTACCTTCCACTCCTCTGACTTCTAATGACCCCTCCCTTTCAAGCTCCCTTCCCCAGCAACTTCGGAATTGGCTCCCACTGAAGCTGTTTTCCCTGTCTTGCTCCACCTCCAAACCAGGCAAAGTGGGAGGGAAACAATTTACCGTGGTGTAGAAAGATTCTTGGAGTATGTCAGCGGGTGGAGCACTAGTCTGGGATCTTCACAGTGTTTTGGATCTTTGTGTTAAGCTGTGGATTGCTACTTGTGTTCACCCACCTTGAGTACCTGGTGTTTCCGGAGCAGAACCAGATGTGGTGCTTGCCTACAGCCTAGGAGAAATTGGAGTCTGCATCCTACAACTTATCAGGGAAAAGCAGTTTAGGCTGGGTTTTTGAGAGGGCAGGGCAGGGCAGGGCAGTAAGGGACAAGCATGCAGTCTGGAATGTAGAGCTGCAGGTCTCCCCCACATCTGCTTGGCTGCTAGCTTCAGTTTCCAGACCAGAACTCACCCCACAAATTGTGCACCTTTATCTGCTGTAGACAGCCATTACCAAGAAATCTTTTTGTGAGCAACATGAAAAGGCTTTGCAGTCTTTACCTGCTCATCAGGTCTCTGTTTTGGGAAACCATGTATAAAATATTGGTAGATAGGATGGATTTCTGGATCAGACTCAGCATGGCTAGGGAACGATTCAGAGCAGACAGACTGTGAAATATGATTGTTTCTTTGAAATGTGGAGCTAAAGAAGGATCCTGGGAATGTGCTAATCAAGGTAAATTTATGAATAAAAAAATAACCAAAATTTGAATCAACCTGTCGTGATTTATTCAAGAAAAAATACATAGCAAATTCTGAATGTGTTACTTGGCCACAAACAGAGCAGAGTTCAAGTAGGTTCCCAGTTACCACTCCCTGTGTGGAGTGGTAACTGTTAGGAATGACACTTTCCATACATGTTTCCATATGTGTTCTGTTTGTGGACATGGGTTTTAACATGTGGTATTTATTCCCTGTTCCTTCCAGGTGGATGTGGAGATTTGTCCTCCACATAAATCACTGGTAAGATTAAGGCATTCGGCTCACTCACTGCAAATGCCTAGCTTCCTTTATCCAGTAATGCCTTTTAGGATTTGGCTTCCTGTCTTTACTTTGCTTGATATCCTCTCTGAAATCTGTTGCCAATGCAACAGATTCTTTCTCGACGAAGAGCTGTTCAGGCTTGTAACAATCCTCATGCTTGGAAAAGTTTCACGGTACCTAAGCTGAATGCATATTGAATTGTATAGATTTTTCTCTGCATAGATATCAGGTGCATTAAATTCTAGATTTTTCATGGTGAAGGGATGGAGTAGAGACATATTTTTCTAAATGTAACACTTTACTCCAAAAGGTTTCACGTGGAGGAAGGGCCTGTCAGAACACGTCCTGCCAGGTAGCTCTGCAAGCAGAACCTGATAGTGACTTTAATCCTCCGTAGCCATTCTTGCAGTCCATAAATATTAAACTCGCTTTAAAGTGATGATTGAAAGGGCTCAAGTTTTGCAAGACAACTTTAGCAGAACCGTGGAGTTAGCCAGAGGATCAAGAAAATTTTTATACAACAGTTTAAGTAACCATTCCTCCCCTAAATCAAAGAAGTGCTTCGTTCATTCAAAACAAAAATTTCTGCAGTAGGACAACTCCTCGCTGAGACAAGTTTTGAACCGTCCCTGCACGATTAGCTTGGGGGAAGGAGGCCCTCTCTTGACTCACTGCAATCAGCTTCCCATGGTGATTCCTGCCTGCTCCGATACTGGAGATGGACAAACACGGCGAGTCACTGCCAGCTCGGGAACCTGCTCACCATCCCCTTCGCTCTCGGGGCCGATGCAACCTGTGCCTCTTGGTGGAGAATCCGGGCTTTATTTATCCGGTGGAAATTTCTGCCACACAAATTGGAGATTATGGCATCATAATACGAAAATACCTCATTACAATACTAAGAAACCCCAAACCTAGGCAGCCTCTTCGCCTCTGGTTGCTGGCATGCTTCTCCCGCCCCGCTTCCCTGCCCGGGAATCCGGGATCTCCGGTCGGGCAGCGTGACTGACACACAGCAGCGCCGGCAGGCTCACACTGCCGCGATTTTAAATGTTGGCGTACTGCTTTCATGTAAAACACTCTGCTGCCTGCTTATGTTTTACATTTCCAAACTTGACTTCTTAAGGATGGCGGGCCAGCTGCTCGGGATCCCCGACAGACACCTCGCTCATTTTCCTTGTTCCCCGCCATCCCCGCTGCCAAACCTCTCCCACCCCCATCTCAGAGAGTCACAGGGTGCGTGAGGCTGGAAGGGACCGCCGGGGGTCATCTGGCCCAAACTCGCTGCTCAAGCAGGGCCGTCCCACAGGACTGCGTCCGGACAGTTCTCGAGTAGCTCCAGTGAGGGAGGCTCCACAAGCACTCTGGGCAATCTGTTCCAGCGCGCGGTTACTGCACAGTAAAGAAGTCCTTCCTCACGTTCAGCCGGAACTTCCTGTGCATCACTCACTGCCCGCTGCCGCGAAAACACACGCAAGCAGTGAACCCCCCGGCACGTGTCCCCGCGTCAGCCGCAGGATCAGCCTTGTGCCGCTGCAGTTTCTCGGGATCATCATCCCGGGGGTCGCTGCCCCTCAGGCCATCCCCTCCTCCTCCTCCTCAGGCGCGGCGCGGGCAGCCCCGCCAAGGCCCCGCTGTTAAGGGCGGGCGCGGCACCGCCCCTTCCTTTGGAGCCGGGGCGCCATTTTGTGCGCACGCACGGTGAGCGCCCGCGCCCCTTCGCCGCTCGGGGGGACGCGCTGGGGACACGGGGGGACCGGGACACGGAGCG